>JADMNF010000147.1:0-83838 GCA_016097085.2 Sporothrix curviconia | reverse complement strand
GGCGCATCATCACGGCACCTCTGTGTCGGCGGCCGTACGCACAACCGGAGTGTGATCAGCATGACGGATGCTGGATCGATTGCCGAGGCCCAGTACATTGAGGGCGCATTTAGAGTGAGAGGAGGAGGAGGAGGAGGAGGAGAAAAATTACAAGAAAAAACTGGCACGGTTCTGGATAATATATACAAGGACACTTTGGGTTTTCATATTCGGCTTTCATTTATCTTTCCTATTTTAGTTTACTTTTTTTTCGTTGGATTTGTTTAGTTTTGGCTTTTGTTCTTCTGGCATGTTTAGCATTGATTTTGTTTGGTCTTTTTTTCTGTTTCCTCCAATTTACTCTGTTATCTCGTTTTTAATACGGAGTTACCTTTGCTGTCATCTTGCACATAGGCCATACCATAGAAGTGTGAAGGAAGAAGCCTTTTACCAAAATACCATTCGGACCGCGTTGTATTACGCGACAATCGCCAACCTGTACTTGTTGGGGTGGGCGGGATTACCTGGTGTATCATGGAAAAGGTTGCAGGCAGGACCTGGAAGAAGCCTGGAGCGAACTCGGCTTGCTAAGTCGATCGCCTTGGCTCTTCAGCTTCGCGCTTTCATCGGAATTCTCCGATCCGCCTCGTCTTCGACGGCCGGGTCTCATTGCGACGGCCTGTGCAGATCCTTCTGGCTTGAAGACCGCTACCGCTTGCCGACGCGGGCGACCATTTGACAATATCTGCTCTTATATCAACTTTTGGATGGCATTTGTCTCGCTGCGGAAAGAGATACGAAAGACTGCATCGCAGCACCGCGAGCAGCCGGAGAACCAAATCTCGCCAGCCAGCGGCTTGATTTTCACGCACCATGATCTTGCACCTCGCAACATTCTTCTCGACCCAATCGGGAGATCTTTGGCTGATAGATTGGGAAGATGCAGGATGGTATCTGGTCTGTTTTGAATATGCTGCTATGCACAACTTTGACATACCCCAAACGTGGAATCAATGGACGAGAGGTCGGTGGAACCTCTTCTGTTGGATTACAGCTGGCTTTAATGACAGGGACGCGCGCGTATTACAAAGTGTGCAGTCGAGATGTACACGGTTTCCAGCTGCCCGGCGATTCAACATGAAGGCGAGCGGGTATGCATCTGCAGCTGGACGGACCTCTGATTCCTCATAATAGACATCACTGAATGTTTCTTGCCTTTGCGCTTCTTTCAACTGATGTAATTAAACTAAACTACAACTGTGAACTTATGTCCTGGAGCAATTTGAGGGTAAAGTACAGTATGAAAGACGTGGGCTTGATTCGCCGCGGTGAAAATGAAAAGAAGGGAAAGAAGTCAAGAGTACAAGGGAGAGACGGTCGAGAAAGAAGGCCTGTATTTATATATGGTCGTCAAGGAGGCTGCGAGAGCGGGCCAATCAGCAACGAATTACGGCCTCACACTTCCCTATTGGGACGGCCGCCCACTGTGGCGGCCACAACAGTGTTGTTCTCCTTTACAATAAACCCAGGTCTAGTCTGCGCAACGTATAGATGCGTGTTTGCCGGGCGCTGTGGCAAAAAAAAGATGTTGCCTCATTCCATTACCCGATAAACGGGTTGCATTAATACTATTATTAATAATAGCCGCCTCTGTATACCATGGCGTAAGAGATGCATTGTCATTTTTAACAATGCGCATCTCTACCTGGCATTGTAATAGTCTCGTCGGCCCGCTGGCGGTCAAGATATCAACGGGGATCACTGCCATAGGTGGCAGCCGTAAATAATCGTGCAGAAGAATACTCTGGGCAGTAGAACCGGTGTCGTTTAAAAATGTAATAAAAGAGTTGATAGGTTGTAGTTGTAGTTGTAAAATGTCGTTAATAAGAAGAGTTTGGCATTGGAGCCGGTGTCGTTAAAGAATTATAACGTCGATAGTCGTGTTGGGCGTGCAGATACCCGCACCTCTGCATGCAACTATATTTCTTGTTAGCAATCTATTACCGAAAGACAACATGACGACAATCCTCAATTCTCGGTGCCCTGCCTGTTACGTACAGTATGCATGATCTTGTCCGGCGTATCCCGGTTAAAGATTGCCCGGTGTCGGAGCTTGCGGTGGTGCGGCGACGTTGCCCTTCCTAGGACATCACAGGGGTGGCTGCATCAGAAATAACCTCGAAGCTGGTTGATATCGTGGATGTTGACGTCGAGATGGCATGTGATGGGCTGGAGTGGGTTGTTTGTGGGTTGTATTCTGCCAAGTTCTAATCCTAAAATTTTGGAGGGATCGGAGGGGAAAACCCCACCGAGATACAACAAACCAGTCGCTCTTTCCGTTCCTCCTTCACCGCCACCGTCAGGAAGGTGCAGGCCCATCCCTCGAAACTCGTCCTGTGTGATTGCTCTTTTTGGAAGCTTTTGCTCACTACGCTTGTGGTTGATGGAATATGTGGGGGCTTGACGGCTGCCGACGGCTGGTGGATCTAAGCTAATAAATAAGCTTCGAGTTAGTCCGCAGTAGAGCAAAAGACCGCCTTGCAAACTGAGAAGGCAGCTTAAAGAACAGGCAGGATCGCAGCATCACAGCATCAACGAGAATAAGTAAGCACTAGATTCAAGAAAGCATTCTTTAAAGAGCCAAACAGGGGAAATGGACCCCTAAGGTCGATGTCAGGCCCAGAGCCACGCTGCGTACGGCACCCTAGATACGCTGATCTGCTGCCAGCAGACAACTGCATTCCAGCAGCGTTATGAGGCGGCGCCGACAGGTGAGAACGAGCGCCGCCAAGCATCAGCAAGAGGTTTCTGCAGCTTCTCCAATGTTATATATGGAAGCCTCGTCTGTTCTTGGACCCTGAACCCAGGTGTACGGGCGGTCATCTTCTGGGGCCGCCTTTGCCTCCATTTGGGCGACGGGAAAAAGGCCTCTCTTTCACAAGCAGCCGCATTGTAACAGCACACTCGAACACATGGTCATGCGGTAATGCGGTACAGGCCAAAAGCTGCGGCACGGCAGGTATTCTCACGAGGAGAAAAACGCCAGTGTAGGCCCTACCCAGCCGCCGGTGAAGCGCAAGAAAAGGCGTCGGATGCAAGTTGCGCGCCTGCGCCGTCCAGGCTACTTTGCTGGGAGGATATCAAAGAAGATCTTGAAGCGGTAGACGCTGGCGAGCTCTCCCTTTCTCCGGCTATCTGTAGCTTTTGGTGACTGAGCTGCGAATGCGCGCGCTCCTCCGTTGCGGAGGGTTACCCGCTGGTTCGCGCTTCCTCGTTCTGTCGACTTTATGCGTTGTGCTGCAGACCCGCGGCCTTTGCTCCGCTTCGATGGCTCGTGCTCTCCGTCTGCCGCGCGGCGCTTTCTCTTTAAAGCCTCCGGCTGGCGTGCCTTCTCCATTGCTTGCCGGTGCTGTCCAACCAGCGGCCGGTGCTGCCGGGGCGGCCGTGCCGTTGCCCTGGTCCAGCCACGCCGAGATCTTGTCCTTCGCCCGGCCTGCGCCGTCCACCACACCCTTGTCGAATCCTCGAGTCCTCGTCGATGGCACGGTCGAGCAGCTTGATTCGTATTATTCACCTTGGGAGAAGCCATGCGTCGCGAACCGGCCCTTGTCAATGGTCCCGCTGCTTTTTGCACAGATCTGCTATCCTTGCTCCCAATAGGTAGTTGTGCCAAAGGCGTCGCGTGCGCGCGCTTGAAGCGAGGTGTCGAAGCGAAGGTCGAGGTCGCTTGTCGACAACAACGTAGCTGAGCCACAGCATCTTGCCGTTCTGCATCTTGCTCACGGAAAGCGGGTGTCCGTATTTGGGAGAATACAGGGGTCTCGCCGTGCGCACCCCTTTCCCAGCAAGTCCACTGTCCCACAAAATCTCCATTTTGATTCACGAGCCTAGGACTGCAGCTCGTATAACACTTTTTCAGTCGTCGTGACTGGGCGTCTCGATGACCGGGGGTTGGCTCTCGCTATACGGGCGAGCACTGCGAAAAGCATGGACCTCTTGTCGGCTTCAAGCCGGTCCAACGTTTTCAGCTCATCGGGCATGAAAGGACTAACAAGTCCTTCCTCGACCTTTTTTTCAGCTGGTTTGGCCAGCTCCTTGATTTGGCTTCCCAATAAGCAAGGTGTAGTGAAGTCTGGTGGCCTGGCGGGTTCCCAGACCCAGGTAACCTCACGTTCAACAAGAAACCCTCGCCGTCCCCCAAAAACAGCGTGCTGCCGTCATGGGTGAAATCGCGGATGCACAAATGTTGGTCGTGGGTGTGCGCGAGCGCCCGTGACGCTCCCTGCTGGGCGGGTATCGATGGCAGGATGGTAGAGGTCTGACAGATATAGATATATGCAGTATCCATTGGCCAGGGTTCGACCAAGTTGGTTGCAAGAGAAGAAACAGGCATCGTGGAACACGCCAGTCTTTTCATTACGCAGAGCCTGGCGTGTTTCTCTCCAATGCGAATGTGAAAGAGATGGCCAGGCTTGCTGCTCCAACGACTCGAGTGCTTCAGGTCCTCCGGCTGTTAAAGCGAGGCTGCACATGCCCCGCCTCGATCTCCTTGATCTTCCTCGCCCAGATCTTTGCGCTTTGCCTTCCCAGAACGCAATGTCGTTGAAATCGGGGGTGCCGGCCCCTTTCCGGCCCAGACAGTGCCTTGCCTTAGGCCTGGAAGACTGAGGGGCACCTCTCGATCAGGGTTTGTGAGAATGCGGCACCGCGTGTCGATGCTTGATCGATATAGGTCTTCGTGATGTAAAATCTATTGGCCTGGACGTCCGAGTTGAGCAAGACTGTCAACTGGCGGCTAACAGCTTCGGCTGCTTGGTTCAGTCGCCTGTAATGCCGGCACTGCGAATGCACGCGTTCTTTGGAGCGTGCGTATCGCTCGTGGCGGCCGCCGGTGAGTCGTTTCAATCGTAATGCCGTTTGGTCGCGATTAGGAAAAGGAGATATGCCGTCTTGTGTTGACTGGGTGGAAGAGAGGGGCGCGACTGTAAATGAACTGGTCGTCGTGTTTGGGATGCGGTCGGTAGAAAATGCGGCCAATTTCTCGTCGCGTCGTACTTTCCTCATTTTAGGCGCTCTGCGACAGGGCATACCTGACCGGCTAACAAAGGCCCCTAACAAATAGCAGCACGGCCTGCCCCGAGCCGCTCTACCCGCAAGCTGTGGATCCAGCTAAAACATCCCACTCAACAAGGCAGACGAGGCTTTATTTTCCCAAAAATTCGGCAATTCGATCTGTGAATACAGAGTTGGGCTCGCAATATTTCGCCGTGATTTCTACAACATAATCGTCTCCTGAGCCATCACGCTGGCAGCTTTAAGCGCGCAGGTTCTTCACTGGAACCTGTGCGGCAGGAAGCCTCAAAAACTGGTCAACGGGCGCCAACCAAAACAAGTGTGTGTGGAAGTTCTTGACAGCGCATCCAACCCTCTAAACCAACAAATTCATATCAATACCAGATACGGAGTAAAGAGGGTGTAAGACCAGGCTGCACAACTGGAGTGTTCACTTCCCGTCCAAGCCTCTTTTTCTTTTGCTTTTATTCCTTCTCACCTCAGACTCTCTCTCTCTCTTTTGCTTCTTCGCTTGTTTCTCATCTCTTCTTGCAGTCTCCCTGCTTGCATCTCTCTTCTACATCTCACTTCATCTCATCATTTTCACTTATCAACATCCCAAGTTGAGCGACACAGCGATACTGGGTCTCACGATGGCAGATCACAAGACCATTTTCATCGTAAAGGGGCCTAGAGCGCTCCTTGATGTCGAGCCTAACGAAGAATTTCTTTTCCAGCGAGGCACAGCCCGTTGAAGACGACGATGTCGCCAGTCAACATGCAGATTCGGTCTATGGAGACCACGGCACGCCTGCGCCTGACTGGTCCTCACCTCTTGTCCTTCGAGTCACCACAGACCACCTACCAAAAGACGCTCTTCTTGGCTTCGTGATCGGCAGAAATCCGCTCAAGTGCGACATCGTGCTCAACGACGCCAACATTAGCGACACACATCTTCGTTTGGGACTGAACTTGAGCGCCGGCACCCTCGTTATGAAAAATTTGTCGAGACACGGCACCATGGTCCATTTCTCCAGGGACAATCATAGAAAAGTGTTGAAGAGTACCTAAGTGCTTGATGAATCTTGAAACGGTTGACGTCAGACCTGGAGAGGACCTGCACTTTCAAATCCAGCACTTTGACGACCCTGTGGGTTGGGAGGATTATTGTCTGGATTATGCCAGCAAGGGCGCCAGTCTTAGCATTGCCCATCTACAGCTGAGCACGCTGCCCGAGACAACCAATGCTTCAAAACAGCCACCCTGTCTACTTTCAGGATCGCCGGCTGGGGCAGGGCGCGTTTGGTGAAGTATACAAAAGCTGTCGAGAGACGCACTGGCAATGTGTATGCTATGAAACTGTACAACAAGCCCGAGAAAGCACGATGGCAAGAGCCGGCGATGCTACAGCGCCTGAACCACGTATGATACAATCTGCCCTTCCACTTGGTCTCAAGGCGTCCCTCACTAACAACGTGCGTTATCTAGGAACACATTGTGCGGTATGTGGCTTACAATCACGTGTCCGGCCGGTCTGCGCAGCTGATAATGGAGTATGTCGAGGGCCCCAATCTCCAAGAGTTCCTCGACCCAAGGAACAATCACGCACCGCTTCGCATGGGTGAGCATGAGAAGTGCTGCGACAGCTGCTGGAGGCCGTGGACTACCTCCACGGCAAGAACGTCACACACAGGGACGTCAAGCCCTCCAACATTATCCTGGTCAGCCGCGATCCCATCTATACAAAGCTAGTTGACTTTGGCTTTGCCACCGACGCGTCGCCGTTTCAAACAGACTGCGGCACGCCTTTATACCTCGCACCCGAGCTCTTAACAAGGCACGGACGCTGGTCGAACAAGGTGGACATCTTTGCTATTGGCGTTGTCGCCCTTGCTCTACTTGGAATTCCGGTTGACCTCACAAACGCCACCGGACCGCAGGACTGCCTCCGAGCTGTCCTGTAGCAGAGACAGCTGCTCATCTCCGACAACCAGTCTGCCCCAGAACAGTATGGCCTGGTCGTTCGCCTGCTGGCGAAACGCCCCGACGACCGGCCTTCGCACAAGAGTGCCTGGCCCACGGATTTTTCCAGCACGACTCCGATCTCGATCTCGACCACCCTCTGGAAACTTGTGACCGTGTCCCTGACTGCGTACTCAGATCTTCCACCCTGACCAATGGCATGGCACGGGATACGTCACAACTGAAGTTGCCACGGAAATCGCAGACACCCAGCTGACCTGCTCCGCGCAGAAGCGGCTTCCGGGCCATTGCTGCAAGAGGAAGCAGTACAGGCTCTGTCGGCCGCTCAACGAGGACGCCTCTGGTATTGCGAAGAACCTGGCCCAGGCAGCCGAAGCAGCCTCCAAGCTGCATCGCTTCACTCGGCAACCAGGCACAGTGGTCGTCAATCATCGTCGTCTTTCGTCGTCTTTGTCGCAGCGACGGAAGCGCCAGAAGCAGGCACATGCCGTCGCATCAAGCAGCCGTCATACGCGAAGCGCCAGGTCCATGGCGCCGTCTCCGTCTTCCTCTCAGCACCAACATGCGCTCCAGGTGTCGATGGCTGGTGCGTTGCAAGATGCGGCGGATCAAGCAGACTGGACTACAATTCGTATGGCAACTTTGTCGACACCTACGGTAATCTCCCGGATACGGCCTCGTATGGCAGTGTGCAGCAGCAATGGGCCTCTGACGGCAGCCGGCACAGCCTAGAGCAGACTGAGAACGACGAGGATGAGTCAGAGGCGGACGTGCACAACGGCTGCTGGATGGGTCCTATGCATGCCCTTGGGTTTGGGAGGGGCTCCTTTATAGCTGGGACGGAAAGAATAGCGGCCGCGCCGCTGTATCTCAGCCAATGTCAGACAAGACGCCGAGCTTTTCGTCGCTGGTGGACTTTGGTCTCTGCACAGCCAAGGCCGCGGTGCACATAGCACTTCTGCTTCGCAGCACGATGACTGTCAACCCAGTTGGTTTTCCGTCCCCAGTGCGTCTTTGAGGCAGGATGCTGAGCTAGCCGAGCAAACGGCAAGGGGAGAGCACAGCGAGAATGCACCTGAGGGAGGTGGCGGGGACGAGGGCAGAGACGCCAATGTAGAGGAGGATGAAGATGAGGAAGTACAAGAGGAAGATGTTGATGACGATGACGACGACGACAATGATGGTGACAATGATGACGATTATGATCAACGAACATGAAATTGACGAAGACGACGGGGACGAGAGAAGGGTTTAAGAACTGCCAGGCAGCGAGGGTCACTAATATATGAGATATTCCCTTTTCTACGTCTTAAATTTTAGTATACATATCCCTAACATACCACCTAGCCAGCTTACTCCTTGGCTCCCATAATGCCAGTTACATAAACAGCTGCATGAGGCAAGACACGAGCCACTGCTTGTCGGAACGTTTATTAATTTTTAATAGGCGGAGCATTATTGTGTGCGATAATGGTAGACACGCAGGAGTGAGGCAAAAGAGAAGGAAAGCCTTCCACTTTGTGTTTGTCAAGAACTGGACACAGCCTGCCATGAGAAACGGGTTAAGGGACGGCACCTCCCAAAAAGGCATAACGTATACATCACTGAAACCAACGTGTGAAAGTTACCCGTACAAGTTTGGAACAAAAAAAGAAACAACAAAGAAACTCAGTAGAACAAAATAGTAAAAAAATAAGAGAATGTATACAGAATAGCTCATATCCCCACGTGGACCTATGTAAACGCAAAATCTAGTCGTTGTGATGCCATCCGTATAGAAATCAGAAATTCAGTCAATTCTTGCCCTACTGCTGGTTCAGCAGAGGAAGCAGGCATTTCCGCATCTTGCCCTTCCCTTTCCTTGACCTGTGCTTGGCCTTTTTGTAACCTCATTTTTTCGGAAGCAGAGCATTAAGGTCGTCCTGATCTATAATTAGCTTCTTGTGATAACACCTACAGTTCAAGGCCTGTCAAACTTACCCAGCTGATGCCATCCAGCAAGTTTGGCTCGCTCTCGTGGAACTGTGCATGGGCTGCAGCGCTTGTGTAAGGTACCGATGATGGGCTAGATTCATCTGTTGTTGCTGTTGATGTTGTTGTTGGCTCTGCTGCTGCTGTGATTGTTGATATTGGAAACCACCTGCCGACCACTCGCCACCCATCGCTTCGGGGCTGTCAGCGTTGACCATTTGGGGATGACCCCACAGCGCTTCTCCGTTTGCAACACCAGAAAACACCATACTGCTCCAGCCGTATACTGGGTCATATGAGTGGGAAGCTGGCTCTGCCCGTAGAAAGAGTACGCCGCCTGCTCTGGTACCGCTAAAAGACTGGATGTATCTGAAAGTGCCATAGCCCGTGGGATGGACTCTTGGCCGGTTGTAGGTGTATTGTAGCGTTGTTGCTGTTGTTGATGATGCTGCTGCTGTTGCGGCTGTTTGTTGGCGAAGGTGTTGCTGCAATGGGTATTGTTGTTGTTGTTGTTGTAGATGTGGATGCTGCTGGTGTGGGTGGTAATGGTGTTGATGCGCTTGATGCGTCTGTTGTTGGCCGTTGTCAAGCGGTTGATATTGCTTTACTATATGCAACGGAATGCCACCGGCCATGAATCCATTATTCCGTTGCTAGAGAATTGAGAACTTGTGAGGTTGGGGGTTGAGGCCACTTCGGGTTTGGACAAGCTTCCGTCTGCTATTCCTCGTCCTGGGTCTACCAGGCCTCTAAGTGAGGTGGCGCTCGATATTGTCGTCGAGCTGTTCTGCTGGGCAGGAAGAGCCTGTGGGACTGCTTGCTTGGTTGATGTTGGGGCCCGCAGCTTGCGGAACTCGCAGTACGTGGCACTCTTCTGCATAACCTCGTAGAGGATACCCTGGGCCTTTTCGAAAATGCTTTGTGAAGGTTCCGTGTCAAAGACATAGTCGAGACATCGGCCAATGCGATCAGAATCGCTGGTTGAATGCCCGTGGAAGGCCTCCGTCGTGAGCAATAGTGCAATCTGGTACTGCATAAAAGCTCCAAGGTACCATTTCCACTGGAGTACTCGGGTTGGTCTCCAGCTCAATGCCAATCTCGACAATGCGAATTCCACTTTGGATGAGAGCGGAATGAAGTCGCTCGGACAGTGGATTGCTTGTGTTGGAGTGGTACGGGTGAAGAACCATGACATGCATGCGGCAGATGAACAGCTCCTTGACCAGCTTCGTGTAGCGCTTGATCGGGGTGCTGTCGTCGAGGAAGCCTTCGTACTTTTGGTTGAGACGTTGACAGAACTTGTCGATCTTGGCCATTACCACCGTCAGATGCGTCTTTCGTCTTTCCAACTTGAAGCGGTCAATCCAGATGACGCGCATCATTTCGTTGACCTCGAATCGCAGTACGGCGAGGAAAGACGAGGCCCAGCTTTGCTTTGACATAAAGGGGGAAGCATCAGCCTCGAGAATCAAATCCTCGTCATCGCAGTTATAGGGCAAGAAGGTGTCGTAGTCTTCGCGATGAATTGTCGGCCTTGGGCCTTGAGCCTCGCATGTGCGGATGTCCAAGAAACACAGCTGGTGCCAGATCAGACGGCGGACGTGCGTCTCCAGGGGTGTCAAGCCAAAAGCACTGCCGTCGCGGTGCAGAGCCATGCACTCGGCCATGCGGATCGCGGCCCCGACTTGGATTGAGTGTGACCGCGAGACCTCGTCTCGGCACAGTGTAACCTAGATAGTATGACCCGTTAATAGAGAGGAGACACAAGGACCGGAAAGTAGCTGCCTAGTCGGAAGGCCAGGACTCACGAGATAGATGACAAAGGCCTGCATCGCTTCGACGGCTGGTGGTGCGAAGGAGATTGGCTCGGCCGAGCGAAGCTTCCACTCCGTACTTGACAAGAGCAACCAAGTCGACTTCCGGACGTTGAACTGGCGCGGCAATTGTACTCTCGTCTGCCGCAACAACGCCGGAGAACAGCACAGCAAAAACCAGGGCCTGCGTGGTCGACGGCTGGCGCCCGCTATCCACGAGAACGAGAAACTCACTAAATTGCTGTTCAAAATGTCGGCTGGTGGAGGCACGATGCAATCGGATGAACATTCGTGAAATATGTGTTCTTTAGAAAATTGCAGATCCACGCCGAGGGCAGCAGTTTTTGCACCACGGGATGGCTGTGAGGTGGCCGAAGAGGCCGCCGCTGGACGGAGTGATATAGTCGCGCGATGGGCGAAGAAAATCGGGGATGGGCGGCGCGTCACTCATGCCGTTGCCGTCGTCAGTGAGGTAGTCGCTGTTGGTATCGCTCCGAACAGGGTCCTTGGCCGAGCATATGGGAGGCCTGTCTTTGGCGATCGCCCATTGGGAATTGAATCCGAACGTCCCTGGTTTGCTGGCAAGAGCGACATTGATCTTTGCCGTGAGCACCCAGCCGTTAACAGATAGCTTTCGTTATAAAGAAGTGGCTTCTGTCACTTACCTCTTCAGCAAGACGTGCCGGTTGAGTCCGCCAATGCGTTCAGTCATTCGCATCCGCCCGACTTTGAACCCGAGATCGATCATGTCATTTGGTCGCCTCGTCCTCTTCCTCGTCGTAGTCCACGCTGCTGCCATAGTCGTGGTCGTAGATGAGATCGGAGGTGACCATGGTGGCTGATCTCGAGGCCGCTCTCCGCCGGGGTTCCAGCGAATAGGCCGGCACATTCGGATCCGAGCAGACCGGTGCCGATAGTTGTTGATGAACCACGGACTTTTGCAGCTGCAGCTCGAGAGAGCTGACCTTTTCCTTTATTTCCGTGATCTTGCCCTGACTGTCCGGGTCGAGCCGGCCGCCAAGGTAGATACAGACAACGGCCCGACTTTGTGGCAGTGATCGCGCTCATGGCTGTGTGCGGCCACACTTCATCTTTCGACGGCGACCACTCGAAGACAGGATTGATGCCTCGCATTCTGCGCTTGACAGGCTTGTCATCGCGCGGCTTGTGGTCCCCACCACCGGCCAGAAAGTCCCTGCCGTCGGATGCTGCTGGCTTCTCGTCAAACATATTTCTCGCATGCAATCGACACCTCTTGGGGTGTCGGCATGCTGGAACGTCATAGCTAGCAAGAGCTGTGGTGGAATCTGCTGCAGCGGAGACGGGCGATGCCTCTCTGGGATCCTGGTAACCGGCGGCGGGAATATTATTGCGTCCGGCAGGGGAAGCTGGTCTGGGGCGACCGTTTTGAAGAGTAGCTCTGGTGTATGTCCATGTCAATGCCGTTGGCTCGTATGTAGCTGTGTCCTTTTTTCGGCAGCGACAAGTCTTGGGGGGCTTTGCCAGAAGGAAACCGGTGAACAGGAATCAAAGAGAAGTATACAACTGGATCAAAGGAGATGCCTCGCCAAAGTCTTCTCTCTTTTCTTTTTGCTCGTCAGGTGGCTTATTGAGCCGCTAGGATGATGAAAACATCGGTTTCTGGGCGGCAATTGGAGATACTTGAAGACCTGATGATGCACCTTGCATGTACACTTGTCAGTGGTGACAGAAGCTCTGTGCTTTGTTCCCAACGGCATACAAGGTCAATTGACTGCTCGTTTTGTTGATCAGCCTCGGTGCAGAGTTCGCAATGGCCAATGCTGTAAACAGGCAAGGAGGCTTGACGACTACCGTGAACATGCGCGTGATGTCTGCTCCAATGTCTCGATGGCAGCAAATGCCAGGTTTGTGCAGGGTTGGGAATGGAGAGAGAGAATGCTGTGTTGATTCGAAATTTCAGTTGTTGATCGAAAGGGGCAAGGATGGAAGGAGGACGGTGTGGAAGACCAGAGGGGGAAAGGACGAGGGGACGGTTGGGCGGTCGTCACAAGGTCCTGGGCGAGACAGAAACGTGGCAGTTGGGAGCGATTAAGACAAGAGGAGGCAGGAGCTATCGAGAGAAGTAGCTGTTCGAAGCTCTCCTTCTTTTCTTCTAAAGGAAAGAGCCCGTATCCGTCTCTCCTGCCTTTCCAGTTTTAAAGCTGTGGACCGTTGGCTGTTGGTCGCTCCTGCTCTTGGCTCTTCTGTTATTTTCGAGCCTTCTTCTCTCTACGTCTCTTTTTCGCCCTTGCACCTTCCATGCCTGAAACTCTCTGGGCTTCGGGTCCATGCCCTCCTCCTTCCCTCAGACTCTCAGGTAGGCGCTGAGTTGTGTAACAGCAACTGCTTTCGTAGCGAGAAATGAAAAGGGGCGCTTTGGGGGAAAAGCAGGCAGTGCTCAAGTCGTTTTTCTACTTTCTAATCTGGACACCGCTGAATCTCACCAACCTATTTTTTTTTAGCTCCGTCTGTCGACTTTCAACCTGAGTCAATCCTCAGGCGACGACTGTCAATTTGGTAATGTTGGTAGTCGCTTGAAATACGAAGGGCAAACCAACAGCCCTGCCTCGACCGCCGCATTTGGCCGCTGCAGATGTGTGGCCTGCGCATTTGTGAGTCCTGCAGGTAGAGATACATTATGCACAAAAAAACCGAACACGAGGAACGCGTATCATTCGCGCCGTTGTGCATTTTGTGTCACACAATGTTTCGGTGGCTGAAGGGTGTGACCAGAAAAACAAAGCCCGGCGAAATCTGGCGACCGGCAGAGTGCAAACCAGAGGCGTGAGCACGTATTGAATCGCCGAAGCCAACCGACCGGTGGGATGCGGTGAGAAGATATCCAACATTGGCTTTTTAACAGGAGATGCAATGTAAAATAATCCCGTGCGCTGTATTTGTCTAGCTTTTGCTTTGTACTCGCACACCCGCTCAGGAAAGTAGGTGTATCCAAGGACTCGCAAGGTCAGGACGCCTGGCCAACCAGTTTGATCTATCACAAAGAGTTTGTTATACCTCAGAACATTTTTATCCATAGTGAGGCGAGAGAACGGCTATTCGTCCAGGCCTGTCCACTCCTGCGATTCCCAACTACGAGTCGCTGTGACGAGCGGGTGTAACGACTTGTGCTTCCCTGTGATGGACGAATTGGGACATTGTTGATTGAGAATTTGGGTGAAAATGGGGGAAGGCCAAGAAGGTCAAGTGAAGGAGCACAAGCGAATATACACGGACGCCTCTGGTAGACAAAACTGAAGACAAGAAGAAGACATCATGAGGTACAGCGGAAAAGAGCAGGCCCGTAGATCATCAAAGACAATGAAGATCCACGACAAGACACAAAAAACTTGCTCATCATTTGGCTCTAAAAAATGGTTGTAAGTGAATGGCTAGTGTGAAGAGTGCTCATTGTATGGCGATCCGTTGTCAGAGTGAAGCTGACGCGAAGAAAAAAAGGGGTTTGGGAAGGGAAATGCACAAAAAAAGCAATCATTTGATGCTAGCCATTGAGCACATTTTGTACCCAAGCAGTATCTCAGGTGTAAAAGTTGTGGACATGAATATGTCTCGCTCGCTCGCTTCTCGAGACCGCCAAAGGCAGGTTCCCGAGCGGCCGCATGGCTTTCTACAGAGGACTCGTTAGGGGTCAACAGAATTCGGTCAATACTTTTTCAACCTGAGAACTATAAACACACAAAATAAACAAGAACTAAATCTGCATAGATTTTAGAGTGAGAGTGAATACAGCAATAACAAACAAGGACATATATTCAATACAATACCGCTAAAGAAGCAAGGCTTTGTTAGAAGCTGGATAAGAAGTCAATAATATTCTAAAACCGGGTAATGTGCTTTCAACACCAATACTGAGGCTGCACAAAGCGAAATGACGTGCATCGCAGTGTAATCGTCCCACAGGACTACTGCTGGGGAAACGGATAGCGGCATGCCAGTGGCTCCCGCTGCCGCATCGAGGCACCATCGCGATACTATCGCGATACCATCGAGATAAGGCAAGACGGAGACGGCAGGGAAGGGCCGTTGACGTTTGTGTGGCCGCATGCCGGGTGGTCAGAAGAGACGCGTACGGGAGGGTAGAGACAACTGGGGCAAGAGAAAAGGGGAAAGACAAAAATCAACTTTGGCATCGGTTAGAGCAGAAGATGGTTGCAAGTCATGTCCGGGCTGCAGAGAAATTTAAAGCAAGTTTCTTCTGCCACGGTAGCACTGCTGTCAAAAAGTCGATGGAATACTGTACTGCCATCTTCGCCCCCAGAGTAAAGTACGCCGACAAAGGTAGGGGAAAAGAGCAAAAGGAGAGAGAGAAAGGGGGAAGTAAACGATCACAGCCACTACCGTGCCACCAGGTGTTCGAGAAAGCCGAACAAATAGGCGAATAATGTGATTAATCTTACATATTGTTTCACCGGATTGCTTATACACCGCAGCTCAAAGCGCTCCTCTCATGATTTGTAGCAAGTACAGTACAGTCAGTGCAGTACAGTACATTATTTTCATTTTTTAAAAAAAAATTTTAAAAAAAAATTGCTTCATCATTATTATCGTTTTTTGTAGTTCTAGTGCACACCGAGGCGCCACCCAAATATGTATTTCAAAGGCCTTGGGATGCCATTGTAATAAATCTAGACAGGCAGTCTAGTTCTTGCGTTCGAGCATGCCCCGTGCTTCCTGCAGCAGCCGGCGGTCCTCTTCCTTCCGGATCTGCTTGGCCGCCGCACGCCAGCGCTCAAGCGCCCATCCGCTGGCCAGGGCTTCAGGCTGGGCTGTACTCCCGCTCTACAATTGCCAAGGAACCAGCGCAGGCGTGTCGTCCGTCCCGGCATAGCGTCCTCAAGGTCGCGTGTTATTAGGTGGAAGAGGGCACGCATGACAGTCGACGAGCAGGGCTACTGCAGCTGTTGGAGGACGAGGTATGGACGTGGGCAGCAAGAAACCGACGGCAGTATTCGACGCCACGCAAGCGCCTGGCGCGGCGACAGGTTCGGGTCGAGGCAAAGTGCACAGCAAGCTTTTCAACGAGTGCCACAGTCGGCGCAACCGTCTGAGAGCTCTTGGCAGGCTTGTAGGCTGTTTCGCCTTCGTCTTCGCCTTCGTCTTTGTCTTGGATACAGCCGCGGCCGTGGTTCGCATAAGCCTTTATGTGCTGGGTGGTCTGTGTGCGCACGAGCCGACAGATCCGAGCGCAAAGCTCACCTTGAGCCGCGTCAGCATGCCCGTGTCGGAGTGCCGCCGCCAACCGGTCAGCAAACTTGTCCCAGAAACCACGCTCCAAAGGGGGAGTGACTGAACGGGGCTAGAGTGACTGTCTTGCTCCGCCTGGGCCGGTGCACTTGGGATTGAGTTTGAGCTTGTGCTTGTGCTGACATACAGCTCGTGCAAGCGCACAGCTGCGTGGACGTCGTCCATGGCCCAAGCCAGCGACTCGAAGAACGTGGCCGGGGGCAGCTTGGCTTTGACAGACGCAGACTGGTCGACGGTGAGGTTGACGCAGCCTGCAAGTGTCCAAGCAGAGCAGTCACGGACAAAGAAAAGCTCGTCTCTCGCTGTTGCTGCATCGGTGGTCCAGTGTGTGCAGGCCCCGCAGGAGACTCACGTACAGAGCCACACACTGGGACCGGCTGTGCTTGGCCAGAAGACTGCCAGCGCGAGAGCCGCCAGCGCAGCAGGGTGTCACGGTGGACAGGCTGGCCAGACTGGTTGTTGCACCCCTGGGCAGAGATGGTCGCCATGGTCCGCCGCAAAACGACTGCTGCGCCTGCTGCGTGACGTAGCCTCGACTAATCCACTGGGCAAGCAGCAGCTCGCACAATTCCGCGTACGGCGCATGTGCCACCCGGCGTTGTTGTCCGTTGTCGTAGTCGCTGCTATTGTTGCAGCGCCTGTCTCAGGTGTAGGTGGTGCGGCTCCGATGACTGCTGTAACTGCGACATGGTCTTGTAGAGTTTATCCTGCCGCACCTGGGTATGTGTGCTAGCGTAAGCAGCCATACTGAGGCGACCATGCTGGCGACGCGATTGGGCGCGGAGATGCCCGTGTCGGCAATGCCGCTGTTGTTTGCGGGGAGAGAAAAAACAGAAGAGGTCGAAGTAGAAGACGAAGAAGAAGAAGAAGAAGCCACCGCGATAAGCTCGTTGTGGTCTCAAGGAAGTTGCTATGCTGTTTTCAGGTCCATGTGCTGAAGTGCCTGGGCAACCTTTTCTGCTAGGGCATAGTGCGTGTGCCTTCTATAGCTGTTGTTGATGGCTGCTCTTGCAGAGTGTCAGCTCGTGATCGTGTGTGCTGCCAAGCATGGCTGGCAAAGATGGCACAGAGATGCGACGGGAGCAGGTCTGCAACGTCTGCGAGAAAAAGAGGCGGTGGTGCGCCAGCAGCATATCGAGGGCACGGCGCCGTAAGAGGACTTTGAGCGTCCACAGTAGCGTTTCTTGGGCAACAGCTGGTGACACAGACGTGGAGCTCACGCCAGAAACTCCACTCCAAAGTCCTGCGCCTGTAGCAGAGGACATGTGCGATGCCTTCGAGGACCGCCGCGAACAAGAGGGACGCGTGGGACTCCAGATCGCCTCCTTTCTCGCGCACGACGGCCCAGATCTGGCCAAAGACGTCGCGGGCCTCGTCGGCCGTCAGGCTGCCAGCCGCAGCTGTGTCTGATACTCGCTGCAGATGTCGTCGAGCTGTACCGCAAAATCGGTCTCGGAGAGGGTCGCGGCGACCTCACGCCAGGTCTGAAGACTCGTGTACAGTTGCTGCGCAGTGACAACCCGTGCTTGTTGTTGCTGTGGCTGTGGCTCAATCACATCGTTGTCCACTTCAGCCACCTCGCTGCCCAGGTCCGTGAGCCACTTTGGCATGCCAAAACAAAGGGAAAACAGACGTGCCACCACCACCACCACCATTACCACTCTTTGCCGTGTCTGCTTGCCGGACAAGAGAGATGTATTCTGTGCCCATTCTGACGCATCCCGTGGCGGCGACCATTGCCACTTGCCGCAGGTCGGGGTATTAGGCAGTGCCCAGGCCGGTTGGCAGCATTCGATCCTCGCCGGGTTGAGGGACAGCTGGAGGGCCTGAGTGCTGGGTCGGGTCATCTGGCGCTTGGCCCAGTGCGCGCGGCGGGGGCTCTGAGGGTCCGGGAACGTTGCTGGCG
This sequence comes from Sporothrix curviconia, assembly GCA_016097085.2. NCBI lineage: Eukaryota > Fungi > Ascomycota > Sordariomycetes > Ophiostomatales > Ophiostomataceae > Sporothrix > Sporothrix curviconia. The sequence continues at coordinate 65,850 of JADMNF010000147.1, read as the reverse complement.
AAGCGGCGGGTGGTGCCGGGAGAGGAAGAAGTGTGACTGTTTGGCAATACCGGGCAAAGGCGCTGGCCAAGACCGAGTCGGTGATCCAGACGCCATCGGGAATGGTTGTCGCCGAGGAGGAAGGCCCTGCAAGACTTGCTGCGGACGGCGCGGCGAGCACCGCGATGGCCGACCGTGGGCGCCATGTTGCTAGAGATGCCAGAGAGTCAGCCTTCCCAGGGCGGAGGGGAGGGACAAGGGAAGGCCGGCGGACAGCGGGTGTCTCGAAGCTGAAGCTGGAAGCCTGTTGTCGTTTCTGATCTGTCGGAGTCTTTGCTATGCGTGGCTATTGCTTCGCGGTCGAGGTGGGACATTGCCTGTGGTTTAGGGGGCAGGCAAGCTGCGGGAGGCGCTGTCGAAGGTCTCGGTAGACCAACTTGTCCAATTGGCGGATGCTCGGCGTCGTGTAAGTGTCGAGGCTTGCCAGCTTCCATGTGGTCGTCTCGAATTCGACGGACGTTTGTGTGCTTTCTTTTTTTTCGCGGGTTTTCAGTAGGTGGGTTTCAGTGGGCTCAGTGGGCTTCAGTGGGAATTCGACGAGCAGGCCGCGACCCTGTCCAACCAGGGAGCCGAGGATTGAATACCACCCCGCTGCCATGTACAGTTGCATTAGTGCGCGCGAGAGTCAATTCACACGGTACACTAGCAGTAACTGCTTGTCGTGTGCTTTTACCCCCCTTATCTATCTGCCGTCGTGCGCACTGGGGAAGGCCGATCCAGGCCCCCAATTGCCCAACTGGAAAATCGAGTCTCAGCGTGCCGAAGGCATGTTTGGTGGGGCAGGAGCTTTTCAGAAGCTTTTGTCGTGTCCAGAAGGGAAAAAGACCATCCGGGCCCTCTGGTTACGGCTGAATTCTCTGCTTTCTCTGCGTTTTCGCATTCTGCAACAACAGCCCGTGTCCTCCCCTCTGCAAATGCAAAACTCGCGTTTTCGACGAACACAAGCCTTTTCGACCTCGACAACAACAGCACAGACGTTCCCAGCGCGCACGTCTTGCGATCACCATTCCACCGCTGCCACCATGGCCACGACTTTGCGCCGATGAAGAATGACCTGATCATCCGGGCCGCCAAGGGTGAGAGTCTTTTGGAGAGAAGAGGGGGCAAAGGGCAAAAGGGCAAAGGACAGGAGGACAGAGGAGGAGGAGGAGACGAGCAACCGCTGACCCCCGCCAGGCGAAAAGATTGAGCGGCCGCCGATCTGGATCATGCGGCAGGCCGGGCGGTACCTGCCCGAGTACCACGAGGCCAAGGGCAACCGCGACTTTTTCGAGTGCTGCCGCGACCCCGAGGTGGCCTCGACGCTCACGCTGCAGCCCATTGACCGGTTTGCGGGCCTGATTTGATGCGGCCATTATCTTCTCGGACATCCTGGTGATCCCGCAGGCGCTCGGCATGGTCGTCGAGATGGTGGACAAGAAGGGCCCGCACTTCCCGGAGCCGCTGGTGTCGCCCGACGACGGCCAGTACGAACGCGTCATGGCCAAGGACCTGGCGGCGGCGGTGGAGGAGCTCGACTACGTGTACAAGGCGATCACGGTGACGCGCACGAAGCTGCAGGGCCGCGTGCCGCTGATCGGCTTCTGCGGCGCGCCGTGGACGCTGCTGTGCTACATGGTGGAGGGCGGCGGCACCAAGCTGTTTGTGCACAGCAAGACGTGGCTGTACCGCTACCCGGACGCGACCAAGGCGCTGCTGCACAAGATCGCCGAGGTGTGCGTCGAGTACCTGGCGCGGCAGGTGCAGGCGGGTGCGCAGCTGGTGCAGGTGTTTGACTCGTGGGCGGGCGAGCTGTCGCCGGCGGTGTTCCGCGAGTTCACGCAGCCGAGCCTGGCATACATTGCCGAGCAGCTGCCGAAGCGCCTGGCGGAGCTGGGCCTCGAGCGCGTGCCCATGATCCTGTTCCCCAAGGGTGCGTGGTATGCGCTGGACGCGTGCTGCGACAAGGCCACGCTGGGCTACGACGTGATCGGCCTCGACTGGCAGCACAGCCCGGCGTCGGCCGTGGCCACGCGCGGCGACCGCAAGGTGGTGCTGCAGGGCAACGCGGACCCGGGCGTCCTGTACGGCACGGAGGAGTCCATCACCAAGACGGTGCAGGAGATGGTGGAGGGCTTTTGGAGTGGAAGGAGCGGCAGTCGGATGGATCGTCAACCTGGGCCACGGCATCACGCCGTTTGTCAAGCCGGAGAGCCTCAAGTTCTACCTCGAGGAGATCCACCGGCAGACAAAGCTGTAAGAGGCAGAAGTGTACGGATATTTGGTCTATGTGTTTGTATTAACTGGTACGAAAAAAAAGAACTCCTGTCTATAGAAAAAAGTGCGTGTTTTTGTCTATCCCTCCGGTTGGCTCATTCAAGTCGTCATTCATCGTCGCCCAGGCTGTCGTACGTGACCACGATCCTGAAAAGATTAGTTCTTTGTTGTTTGTCGTCTTGTGCAAAGGAGACGTCTGGGAGCAGGGAAACTTACCATGCAGTTGCCCACGTCCGCTTGGCACCAAGACGCTTGCACACGCCCTGGCTCTGCCGGTTGCTTGCGCTGACATCGGCCGCACACCAGCCGTCGCCCTCGCCCGAGCTTTCGTTATTGGCCTTGCCATCGTCCACGATGGCGTCAAACACGCCGCAGTACTGCCGGAACATGCGCGCTGCCAGCCGTCTTGGCGAGGCCGCGGCCGCGGTACGCCGGCTCCGTATGCAGCGTCCAGAGAGACCCGTCCACGCCCACAAACGCCCATGCTTGAAAGAGTGCCCTCCTTGCCAGGAGCCGTGCTCTTCTCGCGCAGGGCCACGCTCGGCAACTGACAGCAGCGTCTCCTCCGTGCGCGGGATGGCGCGTGGCGGCTGATGACGAGTGCCGCATCGTCGCGTGTGCGCACGCTGTCCCAGACGAGCGATGGCTGGCCTTGTCCGTCCTCCTTGTCTGGCAGGCCCGTCTCGTACTCGGTGTCTTCGGGATGCGACAGCACCGGCACGTCCTCGAACCGGAAGAGCCACTTGTCGTAAGCATCGTAGTACGACAGCGCCACGGCCGTGCGGTCGGCGTCCGCCTCTGGTGGGCCGGGGTGCAGCAGCACGTAACCGGATGCCGTCGTGGATGTTGACCTTGACATTCCTGACAAAGGCAGCAGCGTTGCTCGGGATGCCGAAGCGGGCCGGCAACTGCGCAGCCAACACGGGCGCTAGAGCCTGGGCAATCGCTCGCGTGCGCCGCAGCAGGGCCAGCACGAGGCGTCGGCAGCGAGCACGACGCTCCGGAGACCACGCTGCCACGAGCTCGGCACCGCGGTCGACGACCCAATTGTCCGGACGGTCGTTGTCGGCCGCGTATAGGTCCTCGGCCCGGACGGGAGGCAGGGCCTGGTCCTGGTCTGACGCATAGATCCAAGCAGCAGTTTCGGGAGCCTTGTGTGGTTCGAGGAAGGCTGCCGCAAAGGGCACGTGGTCGCCGTCGACGCCTGACGGGCGCTCGTTGCTGTCGTAGGCAAACAGAACGTGTGCATAGGAAGACGTGCCGTTGCCTGTGGTTCCAGCCGGGTTGATGCCGTCAAACGCTCCGGCCGCCACCTGTAGACGGCGCAAGACGGGCAGCGAGTATGGCAGGTGTGCGCGAAGGAGCCGGAGCTGTGCCTGCGTCGGCCACTCGGCGACGTCCTCGATATACATTGTAAGATGTGGCCGTGGCGATGATTGTGATGTCGAGGGGGGGTACTGAATGAAAAGAAAAGGCAAATCTTTGATGTCTGTAATAAACTCTTGCTGATTTCAAGAGTGAGTGTTCGCTTTGTCTTGCTTTTTTATTCTTTTTTATTCGAAGTGAAAGTCTCTGGCGACCTTGAGCAAAAGTGAGTCCACGGCCGGTGCCTGACGTCTAACGGGTATCGATAGTTTTTCGTTGCTTGGAGGCTGCGCGGGAGCCATGAGTCACTGTAACCGCCTACCGAAATGTTCGATACAACGCCGCGATCTGATGCAGACCAGAACTAAAACGGCAGCTGCAAAAGACAAGACGCAAATGGACGGGGCTTAAGGCAATACCCCGTATCGAAGTCAACAGACCGGGCTTCGAAAGAAAAGAAGACAACGATATTGCAACTCTTTCTTAACGACGATTCATACAATCAAGCCGCGGCCTTGCCCTTCTCCCACGTCCCACGGGATCAGTTGGGTGGCCCATCCCATCCCTGGTCTTGTTATCAGAGATGGTACTTTGGGCGATAGCACGAGAAGCGTGGCGCAGATTGCGAGGTGCATAATACCGCGTGGACGAAGGAACGTTGGTTCCGTTATCTCGCGGGGCATATCTGTTGCTCTACTGGCCTGGTTTATTCCTTCTTTCTCTTCCTGCAACACGTTCCCAGATGATGCGAATATTTGAACAATCGGCCGAAAAGAGACGACAAATTGCAATGCAATTACAAGAGGCCAGCAAAAGAGACAGACAACGAGGCTCGCTATCGACAAACAGGAAATGTCCCGCGATTGCCTCTTGTTGAGAGACACAGTATGCAACACGAAGATTCGACCAAAACGGCAAGAGATCCTTTGGGAACAATCTGCAAGAGGAGAAAAAAAAGAAAATGGTATTGGCATGGGGGGAATCTGTATAAAAAATGAAGGAAGCCAGAAGAAGAATTAATGCGAACAGAAAAAAGCCCGCCCAGCGCATGCGATGAAAACGACAAAAGTCCAATAAAGGAAAAAGACGCGCTTTCATGTACAACAATGAAAGAAGACAGAAAAAAACGCCAACCCATGATATGCTACCCGACTACCCGACCCGACCACCTTTTTTTGTAAGGACAAAGGAAATAAGACGCAAGGGAGACGGCTGTGATAAAGTCTGACAAAAGCGAGAGAGAGAGAGACGACAACGAACGGCCATCTACTTCTTGCCCAGCAGCCACTCCTTGCCCTTGGTGGCCAGGCTCTTCTCAGGCTCGGGCCGGTGCGTGGGCGACCGTGGCTTCTTGGTAGCCTCGTTGCTGTTGCGCTGTGTGGTCGAGGAGGCAGACGAAGGAGCGGCGGCGTCGTCCGCGACAGCCGACGAACCGGCGGCCGCGGCAGCAGCCTCGGCGTCGGCCGAGCCGGCCTTGAACACGTTGCCGGCACCGCCGCGACCGGCGTGGGATGCACCCTGGCTCTGGCGACGAACGACACTGGAGGTGTTAGCTGTGTTTGTGGTTGTGTGTGGGCATCGGCTTGCGGGCCATTCTTCTGAGACACGTACGGCTCAACATCCTGGAGGACGCGCGTCTCCTTGGGATCGGTGTTCCTGGCCATGTTGCCGGTGCCGCCGCGGCCAGTGGTCACGACGGACGTGCGCAGGAACGGGGTCTCGAGGTCCTTGGGCATCAGCTTGGGCGACTTGGTGCTGTCAGCCATGTTGCCGGCGCCGCCGCGGCCGTGCGAAGCGAGGTGGCCAGTCATTGTGGTGGTGATGGCGGTGGTTGAGGAGGATGGAGGAGTGAGGGAGTGGTGCAATGTGCAAGGAGGTTGTGGGAGAAAGTTGTGGGAGAAAGCGAAAGACAGCTGAAGCTCGAGTGGGGTGCTGTGCTGCTTAGTGGTGATGTTGATGTTGCTGATGAAGATTGATGAGGTCTGTCTGTTCGAGTGACGGGACGGACCAACTTTCTTATACAACACCAAGGTGGACTGTGCTTCTTCAAGGTGTCTTGTTTTGGTCACGATGGGAAGAAAAAAGGAAAAAGAGGAAGGGGGAGTGTGCGAGGAAAGAGGGGGAAAGAAGGACAAGGTGAAAAGGAACGAGGCTGCGCTTTGCTTTGCGTTGCCTAGTAAGGAAGGCACCGAGGGGGTGTAACAAAGAATGGATAGAGCAGCTGTTGTGTTGTGAGGGGCTGTCGTCTTGACCCAAGCAGGTCACGTCACCTGCCGCCCAGCTTTGCGACAGAAGGAATGGGGGGGAAAGTTCCGCCAGCGACAAGGAAGGCCTGGACACTGCGGCAGGCCCATACAACGACTCATTACGGGTCAATGCTGGGGATAAGATTTGATCACAAGGAGGCAAAAAAAAGTTTTTTTTTCTTTCCAAGCTTCAGAAGACCGGCTCCACAGGGGGCGTGCGCCCAAAGTGCAGCCAGAAGCTCAACATAAGGAGAGCAATGGCTGCCTCTGGCACGCCCATGCTCGTGTTGTTCGCGGCTGTTTCTTGTGCCTTGTGTCTTTTGATTGAAGTGTTTTCTTTCGGCGCAAAGCCGCCCTCTACAGAAATACATTGCGATGCGCAGCCAGCCAGAAGGACTCAATGTGCTCTTTCCATTTCGTAGGAGATGGCTCTGCACGGCAGGAGACACAAAAAAGAAGGCGCGCTGGAGAGGGCAGTTGCGGCCGAGACATTGGGAAGGGCGGTCCTGCGATTTACTTTGCCCATTGCGCCGAACCCAGCGCATCACCAGGGCGGCGCCGGCCTTTCTTTCCTGTGGACTCTGGTGGGCTTTGACGAGGGTAGGAGCAGCGCGTGCGGCCGAGAGGGGAAGGCCAGAATGACTGCAACTGACAAAAGTGGCAGATGGCTTGAAAAGTTTTTTTTCCTTGACGCGACCCCAAGAACAGAGCTGGACACGCCAAAATACACCAAAATACACCAAAAATAGGCCCAAGACAATACTGGACAACCAGGAATTGGCAAACTAACACGTAATGGAAATCCGCTTTAGAGGGGAGCCTTTCCACACGGCGTCCTGTGTTAGCCTGCCATTGGTCTCTTTTGCTGGGAGACGACGTGCCTCTCACTCGGTTTTGCAATGTCAAAGGGAAAGTGGCACAAGAGGCGGTTCGCGGACTAACACTGCTAGCGCCTTGCTGAAGAGGTCATGCCGACAGCCTTTTTTTTCTTTTTTTTCTTTTTCTTTTTCGAGGGGCATGGCTGGACTCTGTGTTGTGTGTGGACAGGATGGTGCGAGAGCAGCCATATGGCGATTGAAGGCTGGAACGAAGAGGATGAGAAGAGGACATGACATTTTACAGAGTACGGGGTGGTCAAGTGAAAGAAGGTAAGCAGAAGAAAAAGGAGAAAAGGGAGAAAAGGAAAAAGAAAACCAACTATATTCATGTATAGAAGCCTTCCAAGGCAAGTGCATGCGATCGCCATTATGCGTACCTGCCTCGTTGAATCACTGCCGAGCTTGTTACGAGGCAGGCTTCCTCAATTTGCATGCCTGATGACACCTTCCATGCAGGGCAGGCACGTCTAAACTCAATCTCAATTCCACAATCATTGCCCTGACAGGGCAAGGCGCTAGCAGTTCTTGGGACGACCATGTGTTTTTCCTTTCGGTTCTTCTTTTTCGGCACGCTCCTTCCTGTTCTAGAAAAACACAGCATTGTTGAGCTTAGATTTGATAAAGCACCTGCCGTCCTTTTGGCCTGCCCCTAATTCCTGATTCGTAGCCCCAACTCGCTAAAATGCCGTGAGATAGAGCCCTTGCTATTCCATCTGCCACTGTTTTCGTTATCAACATTGTCTCGATATACCCAGACAGGAACTGTGGAAACGCCAACAGAGGCTCATTCTCGACGATAGACTCAGCACGACAACGTATCTAACCACACAATTGCGTCTCGACGAGGCAGTGCCGGTACCTCGCCGAGCAACAGTCGGTGACCGCGGCGTCATACATGGTCATACGGCGATGTGCGGCCAGCGGATTGATCTTGTATCTGCACTTTGGGGCGTCATTGAGGTTACACAGGGCAAAATAAAAAGGCGATGCTTGAACCGAGCGGCAGCGACGCAAGATGACGGCCGTTGGACCACCGCCCGTCTGGCAATGTAGGATATCTTTTTCTTTCGCAACGCATGACCTAAACGCCACGTCTACTCCCATTTGCACATTGCTGGGCCGATGTACGGAGCACATGGCTCAACGTGCGCCCGGCCCTACCTCAACTGAGAATAAAACGAAAGAAAAAGGAAGCCTTGGCGTCGGGTGTCTGGTGCCCGCTGGTTGCCCGGCCCCTCTACGGACAAGTCCTGCCGTTGAACTGTCACAACAAAAAGAGGTTCCATTACACCCCCCTCTGAAAAAGGAAGCCAGATGTGAGAATTGATGGAAATGACAATAGCAGGGGTCTTGGGGAGAAGGATAAAACGAGGCAGGTCATCTGGGGTATGAGCTACTCATGCCTAGACCATCCTGGGCATGGTGCAGACGGGGGCAGCAGCTCCGTCCCAGGAGAGCTTCCCCCAGATTTTTTTTAGTGCTGCAGGGAAAGGGAGAGACGAGTGTCCCTGAAAGACCTCTGCGCATCAGCTGATGGCTCTTGGCGGGCTGCAAGTGAGGGGCTTGTTTGGCGGAAGAGATAGGCGAACTGTCGATATATTTATGCACCCCATTTTTTTTCTGGGTCTGGAGCTTTTCTTCTCTCGAGAGCTGGGACAGCATAAAAAAAGGCCCCGATCCGAAGCTGCCGGCAGCAAAAGGAGTCAGAGGCAATGATTCATCCAATGGTCTTCTCTTTTTGGAGGAGAAAGCTCTGCTCTGCCTGGCCAGACCCCATCCGTATTCAGGAAGCTGTTGGAAATGGAGCCCCTCGTATACCTGGTTTGCATTATTGCATTGTCCACTGCTGGAATCCTTCCATCTTTCACATTTGGATGTTTCCTCATCCCTCGACTTGGATGGCCCGTAGACCCGCAAACACGGGACAAAGAAAATGCTTTTCATCCAACTCCCTGCATTCCACAGCCTCCCAAGAACCATGCTCTCGGATCTCCCGACAGCTGGGCATTCGAAACGGGAGACAATGAGAGCAGGGAGAGTCTCTGGCATGCGGGCGGCTGAGACACCACGTTTTCCCACCCTCTTTTGTCTACAATGCATCCCTTTGTCTTTCCCTTGGCTCTTTGTCTGGGTCGGGAAGTAAGACCAAGCCGCTGGGAGTCCACATGAAAGAAAATGCCTTTGGTCGTAACGCAAATGCGTTAACTACACAAAGAACAGCTGAGAAAAAAGAAAGCAGGGGCAAAAAGAATTAATTCGTGGATCGTAAGACATAAGATATAAGACGGATGAAAATTGCACAGACAAACATGTTTGAAATTCCAAAGGTATCACGAATATATCCTGCTATGGCCCCATATAATAACATGCCTAGAGAGGAGTATAAGAGAAAGAGAAAAGCAAACAGGCAAACCGCCGGTCTAGCCTCCAAAGCATCGGGTTTTCGACACTCTGAAATGAGACCGTGGGGATGGAGTAAGAGGAGATTGCAACGATAAAGATAAAACTTCCGTATCGATTCTTCAAACCCAGATGTAAGATAAAAAAAGCAAAATAATAACAAAACTAAAGAGATATCTCAAAAATGTCAAAAATGTCGAAAGAATAATATACCGCGCCATTTTCAAGGACTAATGGAATAGTCACACCCAAAAAAAAAGCCGTCCCGCACCGTCGGGTCTAAACCTGTTACAGTTGTTGTCTGTTGGTATAGCAGAGGATGTAAAAAAAAGAAAAGCAAAAAAGTGTTCGTTAAGCATCCAAACTCCAAAAATTGGCTGTGAGTTCGAGACATGAGAGAGCCTATGATGTTATTCCGAAAAAGCCACAAGTCATTGTAGACTCAGCTGTTGGTACTAATCGATCTTGACTAGGCCGAAATTAGAGCTGTCGCCCGGGTTCATATTGGCCCTGTCTGTTGGTCATGTCTATTGGTCGCGTTTGTTGGCTGAGTCTTGTTGGCTGTTCGGTGCCAGTACTTTGTTGCGGAATTCAATCCGTCGCCCCCTTCGTTTTCTCGCCAATGATGCTGACTCCAAGAGACAACGGATAATCGCTTTGGATTGGCTTCGTCTCTCTGGAGCCCTGTGTCAGGTCGGCGACTTCCTATTTTCGGAACCAAGCCTTGTGCCTGCCGCTCTCCCTGGCTTTGACTTAAACAGGAAAAGGTAGCGCGCCAGGGAGCTTGTGTTAAGGACGCAACCAGTTGGACGGATTTCAAGTATCCGGGTCGTTCAGACAAGTCGTTTAATTCGATGGCTGTTGCCGTCGTAGTTGCAGTTGAAACTGTGTGCTGTATTTCGGGGCTATTGTGGAACGTGCAGGCGAAAGACGAATAAAGAAGCAAAAACTGATTGAGCAGGCGACATTTGCGCATTCGTTTGGTCAATTTTTTTACTCGTAATCATCGTCGTCCTCGCCGCGGCCGTTCTTGCCAACGCCTTCCTTGCGGATGGGAATCTTGATACCCTGGGTGGCAAAAGTCTTGCTGAGCACCGTGCTCTCACAGACACCAGGGAACTTCTTGGCGGAGTAGACAGTAAACACCTCGCTGAAGCAAGACGCCAGAACAGGGGCCTTGCCGGTGTTTACAAACTGGCTGCCGGGCGTGCCACTAGGAGATCCGCTCGGGGGACCGACATTGACAAAAGAAAACCGCAGGCTGGCAAAATGTTAGTTAAAGCTGCTGCATCTGGGAAATCCGCTTTGGAATGGAGGGTACGACTTACCGAAGTTGCCTTCGGTACGGACACTGAGATCCTGAAGAACAAACCAAATGCCAATCTTGTCGGCAGGGTCCTGCAAGCGGAAGGCACTGGCAGCCAGGCTGCCGATAAGGTTTCTGGTGAACATGCCCTGCGGCTGGTTTCCTTGGATGAGCCGCTGCGTCATCGTATCACCCGGACCATTGAAGACGCGTGGCGGGCCATATCCTGAGGACTGCGAGGGGCCGCCGTAATCACTGCCGTGGTATCCGCCATATTGCCCGACTGGCCGTAGCCGTTGGACTGATGCATATATTGCTGAGAACCTGGGCTTATTGTTAGTAATGCTTGTCGAAAGGAAAACCCCTCCTTTTTTTAAAAAGGAAATCGTGGAAAAAACTTCCTTGAGAGTATTGGCCGTAGCCGAGTGGCGTACATGCTCGACCCGTAACCAGAGCGGGAGTCGGACTGTGCCTGATGGCGAGTAGGCAGGAGCATTCTCAACCTGCTCGTAGGATGCAGGGGTGGTAGAAGAGATGGAGGGTGGTTGTGGTCGTGTGGCGCACTAGGTTGACTTCCTTGAGAGCGTCTTCGGACCACAAGGTTCGACATTCAGGACGAACATGGTATGTTCAATCTCACTAGAGTCGAGTTAGTAAGATGTAATATGAAGTCCTCGAAGCATTGACTTGTTCCTCGTTTGTGGGACGTGGGACAGTTCATCTACATACTTGCAATCAACTTCCTTGCCAGTAGCAATGTCTGTGACGATGATACGCACGCAAGGCGGGGGAGTTAATGGGCCGTCGGTCCTACAGCATATTGTCAGTCAAACACAGAATATTCGTGGAAGAAGCCAGAAAGAATGCAGGCAGTAATCGTAAGCCCCAGCAGACATATATCTCTTTGAGAAGAAATGGCTGCAAGATAATTGAAAGTACCAGGGCCTGTAAGGCAATGCGAGAATGGGCTGGGATGGGGGGTTGCCAGGTTGTACCTTGTCGCCGAAACCACACATTCGGGCACGTTTCGGTTGTTGCACAACATCGAGTCTATCGGCGTGTGTCGGAAGTTAGTGTCATGAAGCCACATTGCAGTCAAAAAAAAAGAAAGAAAAAAGAAGCAGACCCGGGTTGCTGGGTCCTATTCTGCCAAATAAAGTAGGGGAAATTTCCTTCAAAAGTTTAGGGGTAATCATGTCCGCACCTTGTAAGACCGCGTGCCCGCGCTGCCCACAGTAGGCTCAAGTGCTTTGCGTGTGGCCGCCTCCTGCTCGGGCGTGGGCTTTGGTGGTTCTGGCTGTTGTCGGCGGTGAGTGAGAAGGGTCAACCGGCGGTAGAGACGGCGGTGGACCATGCTGGCCGTGCTGCGAGTGCTGTGAGTGCTGCGAGTGCTGCGAGGTGCTGAGAATGGTGAGACGAGTGGTGATGGTGCTTGCGGCTGTTGTGGGTGCCCATGATGCGACGCATGTTGGGGCTGCTGGTGCTGGGAATGGTGAGAGTGCTGCTGCTGATGCGCCGAGTACTGCGAAGAGTATTGAGAGTGTTGAGAGTGTTGAGAGTATGAGAGTGTTGAGAGTATTGAGAGTGTTGAGGTGCTGAGAGTGGCTGAGATGCTGGGGATGTTGCGAATGCTGCGAGTGGTACTGGTCGCATAGCCATGCGGAGGGGGGAGGCTCATGGTGGGCAGATGTGTTCCTTGGTGCTGCGACTGATAGTTCGGAGGGTCCCAGAGCGGGAAGCTGGTTGGGCTGCATGGTCGCGGCGATTGAGGCGATTGCGAGTGTATATGGGAGTTTGTCCAGTCCGTTCCAAAAGGCATGGATTGCCGAGGATGCAGAAAGGATGAAGACAAGGATGAAGAACAAGGACGAGGGCATCCGCACGTGCTGGTACGACAAACGTAGAAGCGGCGCTGGGAGGGGGGTTACGGTGGAGGCGGGAGTTTGTGGCGGGCGGCGGTGGTGGCGGTGGCAGGAGTAGGGAAGGACTCTGCTGCTGGCAATCAACAAGATGATATGCAGGTCTCTAGTTTTGTTGCCGAATGAGCGCGCATCCGTTTCTCGTGCGAGACTTTTGGGGGTGGCTTTGGCAATGCGCCAGCGAAGCCTTGTCGCGGAAATGGCTGCGATTGATGCTCTCTATCTGGGACAGACGACGGGAGATACACGCGGCTAAGAATGGCGTGCGTGCGTTGGGCGGTTAAAAAAGCGCCCTAACTGCAACCAGTGCGTTAGACAAGCAGAGCTTTTGCCAAATTGTGGTGGGCAGAGTGGGCTAAAAGAGCAGTAACGAACGTTAAGGACGGTAAATCGCGGCTGACGAGAGGGGAGCTGTCGATTGGAAGCAGTCCATGGAAGAAATGGTAAAAAGCTTGTTCAGCTGTGGCCACAGCCCGTTCTCTTGCCAGCGTCCAGTTACGCCTAGAAATAAAAGGAACTGCTCAAAGGCAAAGGTATAAAAGACAAGAATAGAAGGAGGCCATACTAAAGTAAGGGGCAAGCTGAATGAATGCGAATCGTTCAGGTGGCAACCGGTGACAAGAGAGAAAAAGGCCGTATAGATGTTTGAAGAAAAAAGGAAGAGAGGGAAAGTCTTGGTAAAGTTGGAAGACTTGAGTTGTGGTTTCGCCCTCGAAAGTTTTGATGGTGAAAGCAAGAGGTGTCGAAAAAAGACGCAGCAATATTTTTGGGGGAAGGGACACCAGCGATCCCAGAACCAGAGAGGCGGCACGCCCAGCTTTTTTGTTTTAAAAAAAAAACCCGCCGGGTTTCTGTTTTATTTTGAATTAATAAGACACAAGCTGCTCACTGTCGTCTGTTTGCTCAGTCCCTCTCTCTCGTTGTCTTGTGGCGTGTGAGCGTCTGTGTGGTTGGTCGGGCGGATGACGGATATTGAAAGGCTGGTCGCAGAGAGAGGGGGGTGGGCCAAGGCGGGTGTAGGTGTGGACGTTCGTTGTGTGCACAGAGTGCTGAAAGAATAATAAGAACCAGGCCAGGACCTGGTGGTTGCGGTAGGTTGGTGGAAGAGAAGAGAACCAGAGGTACGCGGCAGGGTGGTTTCAAAGAGGATCACGGCAGCAGAGGGACAGACAGACGACCCGGCAGCGAGACAGGGTAGGGAGGCAGGCATTCAGCGCGTAAGACGCAGACCAGGAAGAGATCGATCGTATCTTCTATCTTGTTAAAAAAAACTAAAAGAAAATAAAAAAATCAACAATCAACAAAATGAGGGCAAAGGCGAGGCCAGAAATGTCGAGTGCCGGGGGCTGGAAACGTCGTGGCGGCTGAGTATCGTGAACAATGCAAGCCGAGAGAGGGCAGGGCGAGCTTGACTGGGCAATCAGGGCAATCGATAAGGGAGGGTGAGGCGTGCAGCAATCGGATAAAACAAAAGTAAAATGGTCCGAAGAAAAAGGTGAGGTAGGGCAGGTTCAGACTTTATGTCTCAGAAGTCGCTAGGTCCGGGTGGCAAGGGTAGGCCGGTCAAGAAAGGGGGCAAGGGATGCAGTCAGACGAGAGACAGAGAACGAGAGAGCGCGACGGAGCAGAAAGAAACGAAACCCAAAAAGGACAGGCCCTTGGATTGGCGTCGCAGGGTTTGGCCATGGGGATCGTATGCAGGGGGAAGCAAGTTGGGCCGCAGGTTGCTCAACGAGCAATAGGGAAAATGAGGAGGAGGGGAGCTAGATATGAATGGGGCGGAGGGAACCGTGGGTGGTTAAATGTTGATATATGACGAAAGTTTGAAGAGAAGAACCAAAGGAGAGAAGAGGAAGAAGAGAAAAGAAAGGTGAAAGGGTGAAAGGGTGGAAAGGAGAAGGTAGGAGCCGGGGATGGGTGATGTTATGGGAAAGCAAAGAAAAGGAAAGGAGGCAAGAGCAAACGGAAGGGGCGTAGGAAGTCCAGTTTCCGCTGGAAGGATGGTTGTTTGTTTTTTCTGGGAAGGAGCGAACGAGGTCAACGAAACCAACGCCTGGGGCCAGCAATTCCCGATCGAGAAAGAGGCGCTAACGGGTATGGGCATACGAGGTAAGAACAAACGACTATACTCGTACGGAGGGCGGAAGTGAACGACACACACTAAAACGCGAGGAAACTAAAAGGCTTTTTGGTGATAATCGATCATAGAACATACGAGTAGTTCAGTGCCGCGAACAACAGGGCTAAAGGGACAGGAGGACCGACCCCAAAAGACGGGCGCCGAGCAGGGATTCTCTTTGAGTTTGCAGAGCTAGCAATATAGCATGGGCCACGGTGTCGGTGTCCTCGTTTCGAGGCGAATCACACACACGCTCTGGCTGGCTGGCTGTTGGGTCGCGGCCGCCAGCATTCGCAAGTGCGGAACTGTTGCTTTCGGAAGACACGAGGGTGTTGGATGTTGGATGTTGGATGTTGGGCGTTGGACGTGGCACGTCGAGGGATTTACGTGGACCACAGGATACCTCGGAGAATGTGACAAAGGAACAAAATAAGACAGAGTACGAGTACAGGTACATGTACAGTACTCGGAGAGGGACTTTGGGGGCCGGCAGCTTGGGCATACCTTGTCGACGATACAATGTATGCTCAGTACTCTCCAGGGTACCACGATACATCGCTTCTCGTTTGCTTGTTTTGCTTCTTGTTTGCAGTCCCATGTTTAGCTGCAGGCGGCACGGATAGGGTCAGGGGTGGCTTCGTTCAGAAGGATAGGGGGCCAAGGACCCGGAACAGAGTTGCAGAATAACGGAGACAGGCCCTTTGTTGATGGGCCTGTTGCAATCGAGCTGGAGACAGGCGGCCGGTAGTGGTGGCCAGCACCCGCAGGACCGTTCGAAACGGGAAAGAGTTTGCGCCAGGCTAATTCTCACGTAGAACGTACTCGTAGGAAATTCAACTTGCAATCCTTCGCGACGGCCAAGGCCCTCTCGCCCTCCACAGTGGCTCTTACAACGGAGTCTAGTGAGGGCCGGCGGGCGGATGCTTTTTAGGTAACGGGGACGATGTGAGACGGACGCGCATCAGCGGGTGGCTTGTGTCGAAGCAAAGTGGAAGTACACGTAGTCGAACGGTGAATAGCAGATATGAAGAATATGCACAGCAGATTTGGTGATGCTTTCAGTCGGAGAAACAGAGCATCTCGCGGCTGCCATTCACAGAAGGAGTCCCAACAGCCACCTGCCAGCGCTCGATTACGCAGGCAGGCATGGTCTCTTTCCCTGGGCTAGAGAAGGAACCTGGAAAGGAGTGCATGCGGTGGAACAGGCCCGTTTCTTTGCCTGTTTCTTTGCCCGTTTAGCTACACGGTGGCTAGCGCTAGTGTTTTGGGGAGAGACATCAGGAACGGGAAAAAAGCCCCCGATCCGAGACAGCCCTGTGGGAAAGGAATGCGGCGCCGCAGGGCATGAACAGTGGCCTTTGTTTTAGCGCTAGGCCAGGTCTGCCCTGCCCAGAGACAGAATCTTGGGGTCTCGGGGCCGAGATGGGGGCCTCTTTCCCCTTTGTGAGGGGCATTTCCGCTCGTCCCTTCCGCGCTGCTTGAAGTGCAGTGCAGTAGTATTGTTAAGATATGTGCGATGAATCGATTCGGCATGTCCCTCTCTTCCCAAACAGCTGGATGAGGCAGGCAAGGCCAGTTGCCCGAAATAGAGCGGGGCTGGCCACCTGGCAGCAGGAGCAAACGGACAAAACATCCCTTACTTCATACGTTCCTCTGCTCTTTGTTCGGTTCGCCGACAGAGGCAAGTGCACACTGTTAGTGAGAACAAAAAGCAAGCAAGAACAAAAGACGACAGAACGAAAACTAAAATACCTAAAAGGAAACTACGGTCGCGAGGCTTTTGATTGGCGGGCTGACATCAGCTTTATTTGCATTCAGAACGACTTTTGTCTATTTACGGAATCTACTCCGTGGTGTTTTGTCGCCCGTCTTCTTAGCATGCTCAAGGGGCGCAATAGCATGAGGGCCGCGCGGGACAGCGCTGCGGCACAGCAGCACGGTGAGCGGCGACAGGGATGGATGGGCGCATGACGAAAGAGGACGTGCAAAAATAGAGAGGAAAAAAGAGAAATAAAGAAGAAATAAAGAAACAGGGAAGGGAAAAAGGGACAAGAGATGAGCAAAAGAGATCCAGAAAGGTGAAGCACTGCAGCGGCAACCGAGGGAATGGCTGAGACCACAAGCCACGGCGATCCAGCGAAACCCAGAAATGCGAGAACCTGGATGCACGATGGCAAGGAGAGCACCCAAAACCAGAGACTCAGAAACCGGAATATGCAAAGCTGGACCCGAGGCACGACCCGATGGAGCTGGGGGGACGAGGACGAGGACGAGGAGGACGGAGACAACGAAGACAAAGAACAAAGGGCATGAACATCGACTGAAGACGCCACCAGAAACAAAGTGCATGATGAGCTGTCGCCCCAAAGCCTCGAGCGTGGAGTCGAGAGAGAAAGAATGTGGCGTTCGCCACAGCCAACACACGATAAAAACAAAATAACAAAACCAGCGTGATACGAGGAGGCGTTGGAGGGATGCAGACACACCAGCGACCTGGGACGGACGCAATGGGGAAAGGTGCCATTGGCTGAGGCACACGAAATTGATTAATTTTGCAGCTTGGTTCTCTACCGACTTTTTCTCTTCTCCTTCGTTTGTTTCAAAGGACGTTGTGCAACCTTCCCGGCTAGGCCTGGCCAGGCCAAGGACGCGGTTATAGTGATAATGGCAGGGTATCTTATTAGCGAGTGAATATAACGAGAATACGGAGTGGGTAGACCGGCGATCAGGGAACAACATGTCAAGTTGAGACGTGAGAGAGTAAGACACGATATTATCAGACGATGTGAAGAGGGCAGAAAAATAAGACAAAAAGAAAAAGGGGGGGAAAAAGAAAAAGAAGACGAGGGGATGAAAAAAAGCCATTCGCGTGAAAAGCGGGTTTGCACTCATTGAACAACGCACGGGGGCAGGAAGAATTGGAGAAGATGCACAACCACAACCCCTGCCTGGTCGTCCACGACTGCCGATCTGCCCGAACCCGGGTTGGGAAGCCCGTGGTTTCAAGGGGCCCCGCTGTGCATATTGACACGGAGGTGCATCTGTCGATACCTTCCAAAGACGAGAGAGGGGCTGTCTCGGATGCTTCCCTCGTCCTTCTCTTGCCTACCCGCCTTTCTTTTTTTGTCCCTGCGCTGAAGCGGGTCAATACCTCTTTCCCTTTTCCCTTTTTCCCTTTTCCTCCTCCTTCTCCGCTCGATCGCGCGCACGTTTGCTCCAGTGCATCCCAGTGTAAATCCTCGAGACATCCAGGTCCGTTCTGCTCGAGAGTCCGAGCCCTCCCCTCTCCTCTTCTTTTTCTTTCTTTTCTTCCAGAAGACTCGGATGTTCACCCTCAAATGCAGGCTGGTAGGGGGGGCGGCCTCCTCAGTGCCTTTCTTATGCGTCTTGCGTGTGGCGGTCTGCAACCGCTCTGGCCGAGCGTGCGGGACAAGGTGACAGGAGAAACTGTCACCCAGACGACACAAGACGACACCGCTGGGCCACAGACGGGTTTGCTCTCACATCACCTGTATCAAGTTCACTCGGGCGATCCTCTAGACGAACCAACAACGATAGAGACTTGTGTGGTTTTCATTTCTATTTTCTCGCAGTCCGTAGTCTTTTCCTGACACAAAGATGCCACCCTGGTTAATCCGATTACTGGGCTCACCCAGCGAGAAGCAAGACACCGAGTGGAGGACAGTCGCACTGCTAAAACTAGAGTCCGTATATTATGTATTACATGTACCAGGCTCGCCTGCCGCATCTTGCATCTCTGCGCTGTCCACGAGCCCATCTTCGGAGAGTTTTCAAAGACCTTGGATGCAAAGCAATGCAACCCTTCATTCCCGCTCGGGGAAGAGGGGGCGGCTCTGCCATATCCCCGTTGTCGAGCGATAGGTAATCTCCTTTTTGTTGGTCGGGGTATCTCCTCGTCTCTCTCGTCTCTCCTCGTCCGATGGAAAAGCCGCCAAGGAGACTTGCAAACAAGTATTTCGTATGTATCTTACGTCGTACTCCGTTTTCCGTCCTCCGTGCCTTACATCAGACAAAAGAAAGCCAAATGACCGAGAGGCTCGACAAGCCAAATGCCGAACCCAAAAGAGAGATCTCGCATAGCAGAGTACAATACGACGTGTTATTGCCCTTGCTCCTTTTCATACCCTCAGCCGTCCTCTGTCGACTTGACTGCGGAGGCGATTAAAGAGTGGTATCGCTGTAATTTCGTTTCTCGGAGGCGTCCCAGCCTTTGGTCAGCCCCCTTCCGCCCCTCTCCCCTGCCACCCCGAACCGGGCCGTTGACGATACAAAGAGGTTTGGAAGGCTGTTGGAGAGAAAGAAGGAGAGGGAGAAGAAGAAAGTGCTTGCATCGATTCCCGTACGTAGTCTGTATTACACCGTGCACTTTAAAATTATGGTTGGGGTTCTAGTGGCTGCAATTCCTGGTAATTAGAAAACTCGGCCGTGTCTGCCGCCCGTTGTGCAATCTCGCTGTTTGTGGCCTGTCCCGTAGTACCGCCGTGATTGAAGGATGATGGAGGGAGAGGGTTTAGCTTTCAATACGGCATGCTGTGACCGTTGATGCTGCAAGACTGCCTGGCTCATCATGAAAGGCTTGCATATCGAGTTGCACCAGGAGAAAAAAAGAGGATGGGAGTCACACAACATCCACACTGTTTCTGTGCTGAATGCAGCTGCCCAGCTTTCGGGCGCTGAAAAGTGCGTCGATGTTTCGTATTTTGTCCCCCCCCCCCTTCTTATTCTTTTTTTTCTTACGTGTGCCGGTAAATTGCGTTGTGGGAGATAAAAGGGATTGGTACGCACGACGTATGGCGTACATGTTTGTGCTTCCCTCATCCAGTTTCCTGGTCACCGGCACAGCTGGCAGCATGGACGCAGGCTAAATACGACCCGAGCAGAATGCGAATGAAAGGTCGTTGTATCATAACAAAATGTCGTACTTTTTGTTTGATTTGAGAGACACAAAGGCAATCATAGGGAAAATAAAAGGGAAAATATAAGATAGTAGAGACGAGAAGCCAAGAAGCCAAGAAGAAGGAGAAAAGAGGCAGCCAACGCCCTGCTGGGTTCCGTAAAAGACAAGAAAGAAACAAAAAGAGAAAAGAAAAGAAAAGCACCTGCCCATTGCGAAATGGGCCAGGTGGCGAACAAAATTCAATCCAAAAAGAGTGAGACAAAAAAGAAATACAACAGTCCAAAAATAATAACTCCTGGTTTTAGCCCTCCGTTTTTTGTCTCCCTGACACCTTCCATAATGTTCGCCTAGTCCTTCGTACAAACTCAAGACCTCATATACTCCCACAACACACTCCATATCCTCCAAGCCTTCTTCGTGCCGGCGTCACTCTAGGACAAGGCCAAAGAGGTGAAGAACGGGCAATGCTTTATCGCTAGATGATTCCCCTCCCCTCCAAAGAGAAAGACGAATAAAAAATAAAAAAAATAAAGAGCGTAAAAGGAAAGGAGTCAGAGAAAAGAGAGCAATCACAGGGCTCTCAAAACTTGCTCATACTATGAGTCGGCCAGCTTCGCAAAGTGCTTCGACCAAATCCAGCCACCAGTCGTTCGGGTCGTCCTGATTCTTGGCCAGCCACAGCTCGCCTTTCTCGGCAATCACATCAAAGATCTACACAGCGGTCAGCATAAGCAAACAATACCATCAAAAACTACATTGATGAAAAACATGCCAGGGCAAAACTCACCTCGCCTGCCTGGTACGTGAGGTACGGGTACCCGGCTTCGTGCTTGGTCTCGATATTGAACTCGAACAGCGATGCCGCCAGCCACAGCACATTGTACCCGCTGGCATTGCCGCCGCCCGTGGTTGACGAGGCATTGGACGACGTCGTGCCGCCCGCTCGCGAGACGATGCACGCGAAGACAGCCGGCTGGCATCGTCAGCCATGAGGTAGTGGCTGCTGCTCCCGCCGCCGCCGCCGCCGCCGCGAACAGAATAAGACGCTGCCGTCGGGGTCGGAGCGTCGTCCATGGGCATGGCTGAATGGAACAGGCCCGAGAAGCGTCGTCCTCCACCGCCACTGCCCGTCATGCTACTATTATCCCCACCGCCACCACCACCGGTAGTGCTACCCGGCGGGTACTGGTTGTTGGAGTTGTATGTCGACGCCGAATCGCGCTTGCTGGCCTGGAGCGCGGCGGCATGCTGGACTGACCGGCGGCCGGCAGCCCGTAGTTGAGCGAGTCGACACTGGGCCGTGGTGCCGTGTTGCCCGACGAGTCATAGCTGCGCCCGGTGCTGGGCCGCCCGGATGATGCATTGCCGCCAGCGGCGTACCCGCCGTGGCTGGCGCTGGCTGAGCCGAGGGAGCGCATGGAGGACGACTCGGTCGGCATGCCCGGCGTGATGGGCGAGCCCGAGCTGCCACGAGCATGGCCGCCGTTGCTCAGGTTCAGGCCGCTATAGTAATCGCCACGGTAGTAGAACTGGTGGTGCGGGTGTGGGTTGGGCATGCCGGCAGCCGATGCGATCGAGGCTGAGGCCACGAGCCCCGTGACCGTGGGCGTGGACGAGGACGACGTGGGCGAAAAGGCAAAACTGGCCGCTGCTGCGGCCACCAAAGTCGGGCGTAGGCAGCGTCGGGGCACTGTCGCTGTTGACCGACTCGCCGCGGGTTCGCGGCGACAGGTCCGCCGGCCGGCCAGACGCGTGCGGAGCATACCAGTGCCACCCGTGCCACTTGTGCCACCCGGACTGGGGCTGCCCAGGTCCATGCTTCCTGTGCCCTTTGTCAGGATCGTCAGGCTCTGCTTCATGTGCTCCTCCATGTCCTTGAAGTCGCGCGCAAAGGAGCTCATAATGTCGACCACCTCGGGCACGTTTTGCTGATCCTCCAGCACGACCTTGACCTTTTCTTTCCAAATGGCAAACCACCGGACTTGGATATTGACAAAACTGCCCAGACAAATGTTGCCAATCTTTTCCGTGTTGGCCGACAGTTTCGGCAGCTCTTTCTTAAGGGCCTCGTTGAGGGCCTCGTACTGCTCCACCAGCTCGGCAAGCTGCTTGTCGACCTTTTTGCCGCTCTTTTTCAGCTGCACGGCCCGCTCGTAGTCCAGGCGCCGCTTGGCGCGCTTCTTCATGGCAAGGCTCGGGTTGCCGTAGCACTTGATGACCAGCTCAAACGGCTCAATGACGTGTTTCCGCACCTGCGCCAGGTGCTGCTCCAGGGCCACCTTTTCCATGTCCCGCATGGACACGTTGAAGCGTGCCCACTTGCTCTCCAGCTCCGGGTACGGCGAGGGCTGCAGGCGCATCACCAGCTCCATGGCCGACAGCAGCTGCAAGAACTCGTGCACGTATGCAGAGACCTGGCGCGTGTAAAACTCCACGTCGCGAAGGACAACCTGGAGACGCAGGTAGTCGTCGCCAAACTTTTCGTTGAGCTTGGTGTACGCCTGATCTTCCGGCGGCCGGTTGCTCGACACCTGCAGCTTGTCAACGCGCTTGCCAAAAGCCCGGGCGAAGCCCGCACGCACATCCGAGTCTTTGCGCTTGCGGCCAACGATCTGGCCGACGAGCTCAAAGTTCTTCTTGGTCTTGTTGATTTCCACAATGGCATTCTCCAGTGTGGTGCGTGCAGACATGAGCGGGGCGCGTCGGGATGGTCCTCGGGCGTGTACTGGAGCAACTGGCTAATCAGATTCGGGTACTTTGTGATGCGCTGCATAGGCTTGATGAGCAGCGAGTCGAGGTTCCACGCAGCCGTCAGGTCTTGCGCCACTTCGTTGCACTCGCTGAGCCAAAGCTTAACCGTCGGGTCCTCTTGGATCTGGATCAGGCGCTTTGCCGCATTGTCACTGCTCCGCAAGAAGGCCTCGTGGGTGATGCGCATCTGGTCAATATTCCTGCGGAACACAGGGCCCAGAGACGTCTGCCGGTCGCGTGCATCTTCTGATATGGAAGCAGTCGTCGAAGTCGCCGCCGTCGTCAATGTAGAGGCCGTCGTTTCCGCTGCAGACGCGGCTGACGTCGAGTTGAGCGTGCCAGGCTCCGACA
The DNA here is from genome assembly GCA_016097085.2 of Sporothrix curviconia. NCBI lineage: Eukaryota > Fungi > Ascomycota > Sordariomycetes > Ophiostomatales > Ophiostomataceae > Sporothrix > Sporothrix curviconia. The sequence continues at coordinate 43,302 of JADMNF010000147.1, read as the reverse complement.
CGATGGAGTCTTCTCTCAGTGGCGGGGAGGAGCGCCGGCCACCCTTGGGCGCATAAACCGTCGACACGGCGTCCTTGAGCTGCACGAGAAAGGCGGTGTGGAACGCAATGATCTCGTCCGTGTTGCGGAAGATGAGCTTGACTGTATTCGCGTCGAGCTGCGGGCACGCCTCGGCCGTGCCCTTGTAGATCTCCTCGACAATGTTCATGTCGCGCACAAACACGGCCTCGGTGTCAACCAGCTCGCGGATGACCATTTGGCGCTGGACGAGGCGAGTCTGCTCTTTGCTAGGAGCAGCTTTCTTCCGGGGACTGCTACTCGTGCGCGATGGTGGCGCGTCGCCGTCGTCGTAGCCGTCGGCCGCACCATCAAGCCCGCTAGGCCGCTCGCTGTCAATGAGCGTTGCACCGCCGATCGACTGTCGAGGAAGATCAAGAGATGCCTGTGCGGACGACTGCATCATCATGGTTGGAGGCGGCGACGTAAACATGGAGTCATCTGCACTGCATTGCCGCCAAATGTGAAGGAATCTTGGCCGTCGTGGTCGTCCCGCATGCCAAGGGCAAAGCTGTTGGGGCGCGAAGAGTCATAGTATGCGCTAGACGAGCTGGGTCGGACGCTGTTTTCGGTGAACGAGTCGCGGCCATCGACAGACACGGGAATTGGCGGCGGGTCGTGGTCCGGGAGAACGGGGATATGGGAGCCCGTCGCCTTGTCATCCGACAGATAAGGGATGAAAAAGTGAGTACCCGTGTCCAGTTCGGGCAACATGGTCGACGTCGGCTCCTCATCGGGAGGCAACATGCTCTCGCTATCCGGCGAGCCTTCCTCCTCATACGCACCATCATAGTTGTCGTCCTGCAGCTGGCCTTGCTCCTTGTCATCTTCAAGAATCGACGTGGGCCGCGAGTCAAACTCGTACGGATTCCGGTGCCGGCCTTGATGCTGTAGAGCCGGCTGGCTCTGTAGGAGGGAGGGCGGGATGGCACGAGCACGGATGGTGGCGTTGTTATCGATACCGCTGATATTGAGGTCTCCGTGGGACGACGTTGGCGCTGCTGCGTCCCGGGCCGCAATGAACGCACGGGCATCTTCGCTTTCAATCGAAAAGTCTGTCCATCCAGATTGCTGGCTTGACCGGTTGGCTGGGGACATGATCGACGGCAGGTTGAGACTATTTGACGTGTCTGGCGTGCGCTGGGCTCGCCGGTGGACCGCTCAGACCGTTGCGGCTCATCCGAAATATCGGATGCAGCAAACGTAGAGCCCCGTAGTGTTGCAATGTTGTCCTTGAGACTGGGCACGGCATAGAGATTTTCTGCATTGTTGTCCGATTCGGCGTCGTTTGCAGCACCCAGGCGACTGGACGAGCTATTGAGTCGCGAGAGTGAGGGCCGCCGGCTGGAGACGTCCGTTTCACGTCCTAAAATGGTGACGGGTGGTTTTCATCTTGCGGTCGTCGGGGCGGAAGGGCTGGACCTCGTACTCGGGCTCAAAGTTGCGGCTCGGCATAGTTGGCTCATTGTCTTCTTCGTCTAGAGCGGACACAGACGTAACAGCAATGCCAATGGCATTGTCTTGGCCCGCCATGTCGTCTGTCTCACAGGGCGACGAGGCACTGACCTGAAAACTGGCAGCACCGCCCTCTTCGTTTGCAAGCCGCTCAGTTTCAATTTGCTGATGCGATCCTATGCGGCGCAGCTCACGTGTCTGCATAGGGCTCTGGTGAAGAACGGTAGTCAATTGCTCTGGCGCCTGGCGTCATCGCGGTCTTGTGGCGGTGTATAAGGTCGGCTCTCATAGCTGTCCTGGCGGTAAGAACCAGGAATGAAACGATCAAACGGCGACAGGTCGGCCTCCCTGGGCTGGTCTGCCGCTGTATTGTTTGCCATTGGTGTCACATCCTCCAGACTCTCGTCTTCAAAGGGGTACATGTACTGGGCCTTGGGAGCTCGTAAGACTCCCTTTGTGAGGGCTGCTGGTGCGGTGTCGCATGTTGCGATGGCTGGGCACCTGGTCTTCTGGCGTGGGCAACTCAAACGGCGAGTGATACTCGACTTTGTCGTGCGCAAGGCCAATGAAGATGGGTTGCTCTTGGTCTTGGTCTTGCTCTTGCTGTCGCGGATCTTGTTGCTCTTTTTTCTCCAGCGGGCCATTCTGCAGTTGTTGTGGCTGCTCGCTGTGCCGCGCCGCATCGTCAGCGCGCTGCAGGTTGCCAGACAAATCTTGATGTGGAGGCTCCGTCTGCGGCTCGTTGTCGAACTCTGTGATGGCTGAGCCGACCGAGATTGCAGATGGAGGGGGCTCGTTGTTTGCATCGACTGCCGGCGGCGAATACACGCCACCGCCGGGAAACGTCCCTGGAATGCCCAGCGTCGGCGAGTCCTCTTTCTGCGGCACCCGTCCACTGGGTGCAGGCTTTAACTCCGGAATGGCCGTTGTTATCGTCAACGACGGCGGCGGTTCCACGGTCGTCTTCCGTATGCTGATCTTCCGTCTTAGGCTCGGGCTGGACCGGGGACTTTGATGTGGGCTGTTTCGCGGGGGTGATGAGATAGCTGCGTTTGCTGCTGCCGCTGCGGTAGCAGCAGTGGGTGATGTCGGAGGTGGAGTGGATGTGTCGGGGAACCTTGACGCCGTAGGCGAAGGCGATGATGCCGCCAGGATGGCATGTTGGCGGCAATGGAGGCGACTGATGACCGCACACTAAGCGATCTCGTAACAGCCGCAGCGGCCGATACAGCAGCCGCGCTGCTGGCTGCTGCATTGGACATGGCAGACAGCGACGACGCAGACGACTTGGTGGACAGGGCGACCGCGGCCGAGGCAGCCATGGCGCGCCGGCCGACCTCGGACTGGGCGCGCACAGCGGCTTCGGCGAGCGCCTTGGCCTTGGCGGCAGCCTCGAGCTCCTTCTTCCGCCGCTCGGCCGCAGCCTGGCGCGCTGCCGAGGCCTCCGTCTCCCTAATGGACTTGCTGTACTTGAGGCGGATGGTCTCACGGCGCTGGGCAAAGTCAATGGGACCGACGTCAATCTTTCGTCGGTTGGCGCGTCCTTCATCTTGTCGGTTTGCCGAGGTGCGGGAGCTACCATGGCCCCCGGCGCTCGGGTCCGCTCGGCGGTAGACGAAGACGAGGACGCAGCCGATGTCCGGCCGAAGCGCGAAGCAGAAGACGACGAGGCGTTTGCAGATGACACGGCTGCCGAGGTCGCGAGCTGCGCAGGGGAGGGGAGAGCTTGGGTGGCGGTGCTGCGATGTAGGCATGAGGCGGCCGTTGTTGCTGGGGTCGCAATCTGGGACGGCGGGGGTCTGCGTGACGAAGGACGGGGTGGGTCCAGACGGTTTTGTGCGCGCGGCAGCCGTGGACGTTGGGGTTGCTGCACGTTTCGTTGGAGCTTTTGCATTGGCTGACGACGGTGGGGGGCCATGCGGCTGCTGATGACGTGGAACCCTGCTGCTGGCTGCAGCAGAACGCCGGCCGGCTGCAGACGCAGAAGAGTCGGAAGCGTGTCGAAGACGGGCTGGAGCGCCCAGAAGCAGCGGACAGCTTCCTGACGGAGATGGGGAGGCGTGAGGTGGGAGATGTAGGAGACTGTGGCATGTCGGACATGGACGTGGGAGGGCGGGAGGAAGAGTTGCTTGGCTGCGTGGTATCAAGGCGTGCCGGTGGGGGAGGTGTGATGGCGGCGGGTGGCAGGACAGCTAGGGCATTGTGTTGGCTGTGCTGCTGGTGCTGCAGCATGCTGGTAGTGGTGGTAGGTTGGCTTTGCGCCGGCAAGATCGCTGTGCGCCGACTGTGTCCTGTCGGATGCGCGATGCCGTCGATGCTGCTGCGGGTGGTGGTGGTGCGATAGGTGCTTGGGCTGCTGCTTGGGCGTCAAAGTCAGCAGCCGTCCTCGGCGATGTGGCACTACGGTACCAGTCTGTGGGCGAAACGGCCTCGACGTCGTGCTCCATCTCCGAGCGCGAGCGCGTGAAGATCCGCGGCGGGTTGTTGCAGGACCGATTCGGATGTCCGCCGTGGCCGTGCCACCGCCGCATCAATGCCGTAACCGGTCGTCACAGAGTTGTTGTACTTGGGAAGAATCTCGCCAAACAGCAGGCCATTTGGTCGTGTCACGGGCGGTGGGGGCGGCGGTGGAGACACCATTCGAGCAGCCCGTGGTGACGCGAGAGGCGACGTGAGGCTCGGCGTAGATCGCGAGCCTTGCTCGTTGACGGAAAACGGGGAACGTAGCCGGACCACCGGCTCGTGGTTTGGCGATGCGGCTGGCGAACGAGTTGGGGCTGCTCAAGGGCGGAGGCGGGTGGTTGCGGCCAGTCGGTGTCTTTGCTCGCGAGGAAGCCGTCGAGGCCGTGGCGGTGCTGCTGCCAGCAGCCGTGGTCGCGCGCGATCGGGACGCCATGGTGGAGGGAGTGGATGACGACGCGGTGAGGCCGGCTCGTGCTGTCGGTTTCAGCCTCGAGGAAGCCGGTATGGACGAGTTGAACGAGCCGGCCGTGGTTGCGGTCGGGCCGCTGCTGTTGATCTGGTCGAACCGCTTCTTTAGGTCCTTGACGCTTGTTGCTGACGATCCGGCTGCTCCATAGCCTGGCCGGGTGGAGGAAGATGCGTTGTGCCATTGCTGCCGACGGGACTCGAGACGGATCGGTTTGAGCGGATTGCATTTGCGCGGTTGGCGAGCGATGGCGGAGGGCGCGAGCGCGGCTGGTGCTGTTGCTGTTGCTGATGCGCAATCCAGCAGCTGCTGGGCAGTCAGGCCATTGGGCGAGGAGTTGAGGGACGGTGCGGATGCGGGCGGTGGTGGTGGTGGTTGAGCGACGGGTGCCTCCGAGGCCATCAGGTCGGCGGCGGAGATAGCCACGGCCGTCTCCTGGCCGTTTTGCGGGAGGCGGCGCAGGTGGTTGTCGTCAGCGTACGAGCGGTAGAAGGCGCCCGGGTCGTCGTAAGGCAGCTCGTCGGGGACAGCCGCGGTGGCGTCGTCGTCGTGGGTGGGAAGGGAGGGAAAGGCTGTGGTTGAGTGTGAAGCTGGGAGGCGGTCGAAGTCGACGGAAATTGCGACGAGCCTACGCCGGCATGGGAGGATGGCTGTGGCGATGGCTGGACATCGAAGGCCGCAGCAGCGACGGCTGGAGGGCGTGTGCGGCGAGGTTGTGCTGGTGGTGGCGGTGGAGATGCTCGAGGTGGATGGGATGCTCGTGATGCGCGAGGTGGAAGGAAGAGGCCAGTGCTGACGGGTCGTCGAGGCGCGCGTCGTGGTGGTCAGACGGCGGCTGTGGCAGAAGGCTGTGGCTGCCGTCGAGGTTGAGACGGGCTATGTCCAGTTGGGCGAGCTGCTGCTGGTGGTAGTGCTGCTGCTGCTGGTCGAGGAAGAGGTCGAGGCGGTCGAGGCGGTCGAGGCGGTTGGAGGATCGAGGGGATCGTCCTCGTCTCGGTGGCCACCGTCCATGGCGGCTGGGCATTTAGGCTTTCGCGGCCAGACGAAGGCGACGGTGGTGGTTGGCCGATTAGGGGGGCCGTGCGTGTCAGCGTGGAAAAGGACAAAAGGCAAAGGCAAAAACAGGGACAGACAGGGAGACAGGAGGTGACGGGCGGATCTGTCTCTCTTGCTGTCTTGGAATGGCGGGTGCAGGATGCAGTGAGAAAGGGCAGGCGGAGAATTGGGAAGGAGCGCTGTGTGGCCAGCGATTTGGGGAAGGAGCGATCGCTCTCGGTTGCAGGGCGGGCAGGGCGTGCTGTGCTGGCGTCTACGAGTACATAATACGGGGCGACGGCGGATGGGCCAAAACGCGAAGGAAGGCACGACTGTGTCTACGTTTCGGGATGAGGCAGGCACATATTACAAAGTATCTTACTTAGTACGCAGTACTCAGCACGGAGGAAGGTACAACTAGCAAACATCCAGCAATGTCCAGCCGCCAAAACACAGAACAAGAAACAGAACCTCACGTTCAGACGCAGAAAACGCATGGAAAATCCGAGCACCAGTGAACCACACAGCCGGCAAAACTGCAGACCAGAATCCAGCAGATCCTTTCGCCGCTAGCCCAGCGGCCTCCCCTGGTCGAGGCGTGTCGAGGCGAGTGCGGGCTGAATGGCTGGGGTGCTGCATGTGGAAGGAGTGGAGGAAACGACGAAGGAAGGACCGACCAGGACCCCAGCCCACCACCAGCGAGATTGAAAACAGCTCCCTGCAACGCTGGGGTGATTTCGCCTTGGAGAGGGAGGCCAGAGGGAGGCCAAGAAAGGAATCTTACTGTGAAGATGGTCGTGGCCCGAGGGCTCTATTTCGTGCGATATCACAAGATGCTCGGCTGCCGTGCACCGTTCCTCGAAATTCGCTGGTCGGCGCCCCTGCCTTTCACGGCTGCAGCATGCGCCGCCACGTTGAAAGCGCCTTCCTTCGCCTGTTCGCCCTGCGTCGTGCCTCTCTCTAGCCTCGTAATACCTCGTAATACCGTATGTTTCTATTTCTGCTCTTTCCTGAAGCAGCCAGGGTCTGCGTCTGTACTTATCGTTCTTTCCCCTTCTACACCTGTGGCCAGGCTAGTTCTTGCGTCTTGGCGTTTATCTCAGTCTGTGTACGAAGTGCAAGTACTCTAGAGGTATTACTTTGTATCTTACATGTGGTACTCCATACTCGGTACGTACTCTCTCGGCCGCCCAAGGCTTGTCGACCTGGGCGCAACGTAGACTGGACATGGCAGCTGCGCCGTGTATACGGGCAGCGATGCCGCCGGATCTCGCTGCCATGGCCCTATCGATGCTGTCGCCATGGTTGTACCTGCCTCCTTCCCTCTCTGCCCTTGCAAATTTGCCCTCGCTTCGCATGCCAATCTTCAGCGCCGTCCGCCACCAGCCATTCACTTTCAGGTGTTTCTTTTGTCCATCTTGGTTTTACCTCCTCTGCCCCCAATTGCTCATGTTCTCTTGTGTTCTCGCGGCCCTCGTCCCCGTCGATCACGGTTCTGGATGAATCGACTGGCTATTGTTGATCGACGCTTCCGCTGCATGTGGCTAATCCGTGCCCGCCACACGTCCGCACGTCCAACGATGTTGCTGCAGCCTCCCACCACTTGAACCACTGCCCACCGCTGCACTACGACCCTTATTGTCCTGTCGTGCGTTGTGTTTCGCTCCTCGCGACGGAGAGCCTTCCTGGCCACTCGCAGTCTGCAGTCACGCCTTGCCAGTCTCCACTGTGCATACCCTGTACTCGTATGCTCTTTCCCCCCACAGCTCCCTGCGGCAGAATGCACTCTATCCCCGACTGTGCTCCGTCTTTTTTATCTTCGTCTTGGAAGGCACGACCTGCATGTGGTGCCCCTGCCATTATTGCACAAATCGAAGTGGGTGACAACACATGCTCGACGGCGGATGCCCTTGTTTTCTTTTTCTATTCTTTATTCTTTTTCTTTCCTTTTTTACCGACGGCGCACCGTAGAGCCATTGTCCCCTTGCTTGCCTTGTCCAACGGCCGCTGGCGACAAGAATGACCCCCATCGAGCCTGCCCAATCTGCTGCAACCTCCTTCTTCCTCCACACTTTTTCCCTTGCTCGCCAATGGCACTGCGTTACGTTGTCGTTGATATGCACGCTTTTTGCATGCTTTGCTGGCAACACACCCACCCGCCCACCATCCTGACAATACATACATGTACATACTTGTATATTCGCTGGCACTGTCGTACAATAATTTATTCGCAAAGAGCTCACATTCCGCAGCATGCTAGACATTGGCTGTGGCCCCAGGCCGTTCGTTGCCCATGTCTCTTACTCTCATGACAGCAAAAGCTTCGTCTTTGATAGCCCACGTTCCTTTTTCCTCCTCAAAAGAGCCACCCATCCACACCAATACGCCGCGCTATGCTCAAAGGTGCGTCCCACCCAACGGGGAAAGGCACAAAGCAGCGCGCTAAACCAAGCGACACACACTTCTGCCGCACCAAACGCTCCTAGTGCAGCAGAACAGCGACCAACGCAGGGCCACGCCAGACGGACCAATTGCAGCTTCACACAAAGTGCAGCTCCGTCCTGCCCAGCACAAGCCAGGGGTAAAAGTACATGTATCTTATCTCGTTTCTTTTTCGTTCCTTTATCGTTTGCTTGGTTCCTTGCCTCCTGTCTTTGTCCCTCACTCATTCTTCCTTCATGGTCCCTGGTACGGAATACCGCGTACGGGGTGATGCTCAGTAATTCCACCCACCACCTCTGGTGCCTGTCTCCGGTGTATCCCTTTTGTGTCTCTCAATTTCAAATCGCCCCTGGGGTGCCTGGCAGACTGCCATCTTGACTGATCAGCTCCGCCTTACATTTCAGCATAGTCTGATCCTGCGTGTCTCACTCATACCCACAACAGCCTCCAGCTGTGCGCAAAGAGAAACAGGGTTTCTCTTGTGTATTCATACTCGTAGGGTTTCTTTTTTATTTTTTTCTTTCCTTTTCCTATTCTTTTTCACCGCTTCCGACAGGCGTCGGGATTGTGGGTCTATCCGTAAAGCACAAAGTATCTTACGTAGGACACTGCACGTATCTGTACATGCACCTCTCGTGCGATTATGTACGAATAATCATATGTATATATTTGTTGTTTGGCTTTTCATTTACAAAGACTGTGGTAGAGTCCACTCTTTCACCTTCCTTGTGCTTTGGCAGCTTCTAGCCTGTGTCTGCAACAAGAAGGTTAGACTGGTGGTCTTGGTCGTCCCAGCCCAGAAAGGAAGGAACGCGTCGCGTCTAACACGCGCAGTGCCCAGAATCGGCAGCAAACCCACACAAGAACGTCCCTGCTTTCTTTTCCTGGCAAAAACAGCAAGAACGAACCACAACCGTCGCGAAACGTAAAGGTACCCGGCATGAACTAAAGCCGAGCGAGCTGGAATAGGAAACACGGCCAGCCAAAACTACGGAGTACAGCGTAATGCATCGCGAGGCTGAGGATACCCATTAACTCGATACGGCGTACCATACGAGGCAATGTCATTCTACGATACCCGCACACGCATTGGCCATTGATTCGGTGTGAAGGAAGGACTGCCTCCTTTCTCATTCTCATTTCCACCAACCATCATTGCCGCAGCCCTCGTTTGCTGGGCAGAGCATGTATTAGTGATCTCGATGCACAGACAAAAGAGATAGAGGGTTCGGGAAAGACGGGAAGGAAACCATCAATGACAAAGACCAGTTTTCTTGCCGATGCAGGAGCCACAGGAACACCCCCAGCATGGCCCGCAAGAGAAAGGCAGTGGCCTGTGAGGACGGCAGCCGGGCGCACAAACGGAAGAAGACGAAAAGGGGGTCAAAACAAGGCAGGCAGGCCCAGACAAAAAAGCCTACCAAAGAAACCACGGCACACGGCGTTCTTCAAGGAGGCAGGACAATCGGGTGCAGCAGCAACAGCCAGCAGCAGACAGCTGCACGCATCCGAGCTCCGGCCGTCAAGCAGGACCTCCTGGCTCGGTATTTTCCGAGGGTCGAGACGTTGCGGGCCTACCTTCTCACACGGCTGCCGTCATCGTCCCGGCTCCGGCGGAAGAGCTGGCGTCGGTCGGCAAGAAGCCCGAAGCCAGTGCCGTTGAGCTGCTGCTCAGCCATGTACTGGACACGACGCTCGTTGCCTGTGCAAGCAGCAGCAGTGGGCAGCACGCAGACCAGCCAGCTACAGAACTCGGTAGAGAACGAGAGAGTCTCCGCCAGACCTTCTCCCAAACAAAACGCGCAGATGAGTCCTATGTCACAGTCTCGAGCGCCGCCGAGGGTGTCTTTTCACCCCAAGCCGAGGTAAGGCTTAGTCTTTATTGTGTACACACACACACACACGCACACACACGTACTCTACTCCGTCCGCTGACCAGCAGATTGTTGACTTTGTCATCTGGCTGCTTTCTCACGAAGCAAAAAGGGTGGCCTTGGGGGCTCTGGCCTGTCCTACCCGGACAACATCCTGTGCCATGGCTATAAGCGCGGGCAAAGGCTGCCTCACCTGGATGGAGCTGCAACGATGCCCGGGGCTGGCCCAGACACCTACCCCGCGTCCACCGTCCCCGGTCTCTCGACGACACGCAACCCAGAGAGTGCACAGACTCTCAAAGAAGCGCCGTGGCCACAGCTGCTGGCCATCTTGGGCGCCTCGGCCGAGAAGATCATGACAGATCTCCTGCTAGACTGCTCGCTGTTCCTACCCGTCGACGCAGGTGTTGGCAACTAACATCCAGCTCACTGGCCAGCCACTGTTCAAGATTCTATCACGGACAAAGTCGGCTCGGCGGCCATTGCCAAAACCAGACAGTCTTCTGATATTGTCTTTGCGAGAAACCGCATGCTCTATTGCCCGCCGAACCTCGCGTCCGGCGGCAGAGTACACTTTGGCATGGGTCCCAAGCGTAAGTAAAAGATCTTTCTTTATCTAGGCAGTACATGTGCAGCCTTTGAAACTGATGCATCGTGCAGACGTCTTGCACCAGCTCCCGCATCTGTCCGAGCTGCCACACAACGCACCACGAGGACAGACTCTGGCGTCTCTCAACGGGGAAAACAACGTGCACCTTGCAATGCATATGTTTCCGCACGAGTTCGGGCTGCAGAGCGTTTTTTGTTGCGCGTACAGAGCGCGGAGATGCAGCCACTCGAGGGCTCCAGGCCTTTGCAATCCGGGAAAAGGAGATTGCAGCCAAGCTCGGCCCGTCAAAGGAGCAGGGCATTGATACCAGAATCCCGGTCCCCAAGCGGCTGCGAGGAGACGCCCTAGCTCTCATCACGAAGATGCAATTGCGGTTATCGCAACTGCGCCTTTCTTCCGCTCCTCGATCATTACTGTCCGGATGGCCCTGCAAGGGAAACGCCATTGATATTGGCCAGGACAAGCCGACTGACTCAACGCCGCTGGTAGGACTGGCCACTCCGTTACCACAGGTCTCCGCCTTTTGCCGGGCCATTATCCAAAAGGTGATCCCGGATGCCCTGTGGGGGACGGGCGACGTAGGGGCACACAACAAGGCCCTGGTTTTCAGGAAAGTCGACATGTTCATCCGGCTGCAGCGGTTTGAGAACCTCAACTTGCACGCTGTGCTTCAAGGACTCAAGGTACGTACTTATCATGGCACAAAAAAAAACAAGGTCGGGCGTGTTTACTGACGCAACGCATCATAGGTGGCACAAGTCGAGTGGCTACAGCCCCCAAAGCTCAAGTACAGCAAGATGAGCCAGACAGACGCCCGCAAACGCCTGGCGGTCTTTGCCGAGTTCCTCTACTTTGTCTTTGACGGCTTCCTAATCCCTCTCATCGCCGCAAACTTTTACGTGACCGAGTCCAGCACGCACCGCAACCGGCTCTTCTACTTCCGCCACGACGTGTGGCGGCGCATCGCGGAGCCGGCCATGGCAGCACTGGTATCGACGCGTCTGGAGCCGCTCGAAGCGAAAGAGGCCGTGCGCCTGATCGGTGCCCGGGGCCTGGGGTTCGGCAAGCTACGGCTGCTGCCCAAGAAGGCCGCAATGCGCCCGATTGTGAACCTGCGCCGTGCCATTCCGAAGCAGGCGGGCTCGCAGTTGGCACCCAGCATCAACACCGTGCTACGTCCCATCGCCGCCATGCTGAACCTAGAGATGAAAGAGCACCCGGAGCGCCTCGGGTCGGGCATGTTGTCGACTCACGGAATATACGCACGCCTCAAGGGCTTCAAGGAGCAGATGCGCGCAAAGAACCAGTCCACCTTTTATTTCGCAAAGGTCGACGTCCAGTCCGCCTTTGACACCATCCCCAAAAGGCCATGGTACGTCTTCTCGGAACGGTGCCGGAGCACCCGTCCTATAGTATCAACCACCACGTCGAGATTGCACCAAACCGGAGCTGGCTTGAGCCGCAAAACGACTACCACCACGGGCACGGGTGCCGAGTCTCTTGTGCTGCCGAGAAAGGGAACCGCTGCCGCTCCACGGCAGGTCTGGCGGACTGTGGCCAAGGCGGGAGACGATCCGACGGGCTTCCACGATGCTGTTGAAGGCTCCATTGCGCAGAACAAGCGCGACACGGTGTTTGTGGACGGCTCATATGTCAGGACGCATTTCGCAGAGCCCCTGGCGAAACTGGCAGCCACGCACATCCAGGACAATGTTGTCAGGGTTGGGACAAGTACTACCGCCAAAAGGAGGGCATTCCGCAGGGATCGGTGCTGTCGTCCACGCTGTGCAGCTACTTTTACGCGGACCTGGAGGAGAAGGAGCTGGGCTTCTTGAGGGCGCCCGCGGGAGCAGAAAACGAAGACTGCCTCTTGCTGCGGCTCATTGATGATTTCCTGGTCATCACCACCAACCGGGCCAAAGCGGCGCGCTTTGTGGAGGTGATGCAGCGCGGCCATCCGGCGTACGGCGTCGCCGTCAACCCGAGCAAGAGCCTGGTCAATTTTGCCCTCGAGGTCGATGGAAAGCCGGTGCCACGGCTCGCTGCCGGGCAGCCATTCCCGTACTGTGGCACCATGATCCACTGCGCAAGTCTCAACCTGGCCAAAGACCGAGACACCAAGGCACACGACGGTGAGTCTGCCCTTTTAGGATGCTGTTTGAAAATGGCATTCGCTGACTTTTTGTTCTCTAGCCGTGTTCAGCACCATTACAGTCGAACACCTGCGTTCGCAAGGCTACCACTTTAAGCGAAAGATCTCCAGTATGTGCTCTCTCGGCCCTGTCCCCTGACCGCCTGACCTACTTCACATCCACGCCTCCTAACACGCCCAGACTACTTCCAGATCCAGTCCCACCGCATGTTCTTTGACACGTCGTTCAACTCGCGACGGACGGCGCTGCGCAATCTCCACGCTGCCTTTGCCGAAACAGCCAACAAGATGTGGGCATACGCACGGTGCATTGCCCAAGGCCAAGCGGCCCAGCACGCAGCTGACGATCAGCACCATTCAAGAGGTCGGCGTCTTGGCCCACGCCGTCCTCGACGGCAAAAGGCACAAGCAGCAGCAGTCGACCTACGAATTCTCAGTGCCCAAAGCACATCTGAAATAGTGAGACGCCCCTCTATTTCTGTAAAGGATTTTTGCATTTGCATTTCTCTTTCTCCCACGTCGATACTAATCCACGCAGTTCTCCTTCTGCATGCATTCTATGTTGTTGCTGGGCAAAAAGCAGTCAGGCTACAGGGACGTCTTGGAGTGGCTTCGCGGCGCCATGCAGCAGCTTCGTGATCAAGGCCGCCTGCGGCTTCCCCAGCAATTTATGTTGAAGGGGCATCAAAACTAATGAAACGCGCGCTATAATAAAGAATGGAGTCTTTTTTTTAATGTATATATGCTTTTCTATGCTATCTATGCTCTATGCTTCTATGTCATATCTTAAGTGATGTCTGCCAGAGGTAATAATAGGAAGGCATGGCTGCCATCTAAACGTCTAATATAGGAAAGCTGTCCATCCATTAGCCAACAAAGGATGCAAAGGCGCCAAGTCCCGCATGTTTCGCACTTCGTACTTCGTCTAGAGTATGTCGTGCGGTTTAAAGAGCCGTAAAGAGCAGCAAGAGGGTGGGAACAAAACGAAAAGAGTAAACAGAAAAGCAAAAGCACAGGGCCGCCGTTAAATTCAAAGGCTGCAAGGTTACAGGGCGAAGCCAGTATCCCACCAGTGCTTTCCCGTTATACCAGTGCATGAGATCGTCGTGATACCAGCGCCAGGCGGAGTGCCCAGCCCGGCTGCTGCCGCCAGGGCTGACGATTGGCGGGATCTTGCCGCCTTTGACAAGGGACATGATGAAGCGGATCGGCGAGAAGGCACCGGCTCAAACAGCCAGATGCCGGTACGGCCCTGGTCGTCCATAAACATCCAGCTGGTGGCATGCAGCCAGGCGAGTGTGAAAATCACATGGACTGCCTGGCGCACGCGGTGTGGGAGCCGGTCGACGAGAGTAGACGGCAGCACAACGGACTGCACAACAATGCCGATACTAGCAAGCACGAAAGAACGAGGCCGGCCCTTGCCACCGAGTATGGGAAGGAGCGCGGTTGCGCTCGCTGCACCGTGCAGGATGGCTGACTGGCCAAAGGCGAAGACCAAGGGCGACAAGGCGGGTGATCCAGGCAAGGGAGGTCTCTTGGGAGTGTTGTTCTTGGCGGCGCTAGTTGATTACCATTCACGGCCTGTGCGCCCTTTGATGTTCTCGCCGTCTTTGGCGTCGCCATTGAGCCGTTTTTGTTGTTTGTGTGTTTTCCACCCAAGGCCATGCCCGTGTCACTTAAACCCACCAATGGGCCTTGTCGCCGTTGCACCTCGTGCCCTGATGGAAGGAACGCCCTGGTCGATGAAGCCAACCTTGTCGGTGCGCAAAAGCCCTCGCGAAAGGTTTGTGCCAGAAAGGAGCCCCAGAATCCATAGAGGCCGTAGTCCATGACCTGCCAAACACTGCCAAAGGCAGACGGGTAGTGCCAGAGCTGGCAAGCGGTCGCTATAGTCGACATGGACTTTGGCCGGCCAACATTTTGCCAAAGAAGGACGCGCGCAAGCTGGTCGAGATTCAGAACGATGTGCAGAGCAGACATCATACCCACAAGTCCGAGCAAATTCCGGTACACTACTAGCCAATGATGGTGGCGGTAGAGCATTCTCGGAGGTAGGCGGGCATGGCAAAAAAGCGCAGACGGTGGCGGTGCCGGACGCCCACGTCTCCCACGGCCGGGTAGGGGAAGTGCTCGATCTGCACTGACCAGGGCACATAGGAAGAAGGCGCCGGGCCAACAATAAAGTTACGGGTCACGGGTCAAATCACAGCACAGGCATCGAGCACAAGATAGCTGCCGACAACTGTGGCCACGCGAGACCGGTAAATGAGGCCAGGGAGCGGTGACGGGAGTAGCCTTGCCCGCGTCTTGTCGGGCATCGTCGACAGGCGGACAAGCTCGTTGGTATGTGGCCGCATGGCGGTGCAAAGTGCGGCACGGGCGTCCGGCACCAACTCCAGCCTGCAGATGGCAGAGTTGTCAGTTACATATCAGACCAGCATCAGACGGAAGATCTGCAACCGAAGCAACTAAAGATAGGTGCAACTCACCAACACCGCGCCAGGCCAGACACAGGTCCATAGCCCAGTCAAAGAGCGTTGCCTCAGGAACAGAGCTGTTCTTGGGAAAGGACTGCCAGTAGTACTCGTGGCCGAGGCGGAGACTGCGAGCAACGTCCTCGTCCGGGGCCTTTGCAGGATCCATGGCGCCTTCGGGCCCCGTCTCAGGCGGCCCTCGCCGTTTCCGCCGGGCCACGCGTTCACCGTCCCACGGATCCGTCCACACGAGCAGTGTCAGAGCCCACAGGTGCCCCAGGTGACCGCAATTCCGGTGCCATAGGCAGAAGCAGAGTTAATGCTCGAAATGCGAGCCAGGTTCCGTCAAGAGTTCCATAGGGGCGTGAGTCGGTTGATGTAGAAGGCAACGAGAGCCGCTGCCAGGGCATAGCGCAGGGGGCGGAGAGCACGATGCCCGGCCTTGCCACCGCAATGAATACGGCCGGCACAATGATAGCTGGCACGGCACATTGCCAGCAGCATCAAGGATAGGCTTCGCCGGCGAGAAAAGCGGAACGCAAGGCGGACCGCAGTACGCCCGCTGGTAATCCGCCAGCGTGACGGGCTCCATCGTAGGTGCGTAGGAGAGGAAAATTAGTGGTGATTCGTTTTTGGCATTTGCACGAAAAGAGGTCGGTGAGAAGATAGGAAGAGGAAAAGGAATTGGGGGGGGAGTGAATAAGAGAATTGGGAGGCGTTGTCTCCGCGAAGCTGTTCAGCTAATTAACAAGTTTGCTGGGTGGCCCCTTCCCAATTGGGTGGCGCAGAAACATTTTAACACAGCTGGAGAAGGAGCGATGATCGATGATCATTCGAAGGCAACCACACTCGCTGTTGTAAGCGGAGAGAAAGAACGAATGGGACTGTGGAGATGAACAGGTCAAGAAGCGATTAACATGTTTTTAATAGATTGAAAGCGGAAGATAAAGAAGAGAGGAAGGAAAAAAAATACCACCATTTATATCAATAGTGCAAAGAAAGTATATTTATCGAGAAAAAGTATATCAATGACTGTTTAAAGTAAAAACGAAAAAAAAAAGAAAAAAGAAAATGAGGAAGAGAAAAAAGAAGGTAACAAACGAACAAATAATAAAATATATTCTACCCGTGGGCCATATCTATTGTTTTTCACTCCAAAACTCTACAAAACATGAACTTAAATGGCAAGCATCACGACGGGAGATTAAGGTGACTAAGAGTATGTCCTTTGTAGAGTGCCACGTCGCAAGGTATGCACTTGAGCTACCCTGTTTCTAGTCTGTATGCCGTATTGCAGCTGCCGGTCCTTTCACTCAACAAGCCGCAGCTCACCGACCATAATCGTGGGAAACTGCTTGTCCGGCGTAGTTGTATCCGCAATCTCATCCATCGCGCCACTGCTCACCGGATCGTGGCCCATGTGTGTGCCAAAGAATTACCTTGCCATCGAACCGCCGCGTCTTGGTCAATGTGACAAAGGCTCATCACTTTTGACGGCTGTTCTTTGGTTGATGCACACCATGTGACAACGTCGACAGGCGCCGAGCATCTTGAAAGATTGCCGGCCAATGCGCAGCCGCGACACGGCCGTCTTCTGCATTAGGCGGTTGCCCCTTTTCGCCAGCAGGATGGTCCAGAACGACGTTGGCCCGAAAGACGGAAGTGTCCACGTCTGGATAGTCGTGTCCCTTTTCTCGCCGAATGGCTTCGTTCAGCTCCCGCAGGCTGGCCGTATGGACGGCCAAGATGGGGCTCTCATTGGATAGGAGAATCCGCTGTCGCTGGCGCGCTGTGGTGGATTTCCTTGGTGCGTTGTCGCTTCTAGCCTCGCTGTCTACATCACCTGCTTCACTTGTTTTGCCCGAGACTGAATCGTCCTGGCTACCCGCCTTCTCAGAGTCGGAGTCTGGAGGCGAACGGAATGCCTCGCATGCCGCCATCAGCTCTTCGTTGGTAGTTTTGCAGATGTGCCTTGGCATGCGCGTGCTTGTGCCCTGGCCGCCCGGAGGAATCTCGCAAGTAGACAAGCTACGCCGAGCGCTTGGGAAAGAAGTTGTTGACGTTTCGGATGTGTAGACTTGAGCTGCAATTTCTTCGCCACAGACGCGTGAAGACCGTGACCGTGCTAAATTTGTCGACAATGGCATCGATGTGGTATACATCGCTGGGTTATTGGACAGCGTACGACACTTCTCTGCCGGCCCATTCGGCTCCCGGACCAGCAAAAGATACGCGGAGGACCCTTGGTCAAAGTCCAGTACCGGCCGTAGCAGGACCATGTTTTGGGAACTGCTTTTGGCTCAGTGCCCGCCGCGTGCCACGATGCACAAGGCACCATTCCCGGTCCCACGCAAGACCCTCAGGCCGTACATCCCAGGGTACGTTTCGAGGGACATCAAATGCTCCGCAGCTCTTGATCGGGTACACGCTGATGCTGGCCACGACGAGGCTTTCATTGCCTATTTCCGGAATAGGCTTGTCTGCTGTGCCTGTCTGTACTGTCACGTCACCGTAGAACTCGGCCAAGAATGCCAGGAACCGATCCACGTCGGCCATTGTGCTTATCGCTCCCAAACTCACGCGGAATGATACCCGTCGGCTTGCCCGCAACGATGTCGTTGCCTCCTTCGTCCGACCCGCATCGCAGCCCGCGCGAAAAGTTGCGTCGCATCTCCCACGGCCGCCAGCCCCAACGCGGGCCGCGACACCGCCAGGATTGCAACACGCCACCTGTGCGTAGATGTATCTTTTTGAGCGTGGCCACTTTGTCGAATTCGCCAAGGCTAACCCACGCGCCTCGTGCATTTCGCAAGTTGAAGGCGACAACAGGACCCCTGCTCCTTTTGAGGGATCAGGTGAATAAATGTGACACAGGGGTGCCCGTTGCCGTGATGCAAGGCTAACAGCCCCTCGTGCAGCCGTTCGGCTAGAAACCCCGTATGTGCGGCAATCTGGGCCATAGAGCCGAAGAAGTTGAGAGTGAGTGTCGAGTGCGGCACCCAGAGCAGCAATGCTGTGCACAGGCAGTGTGCCGTCTTCAACACGATCGTGTAGTGCGTAGCCGTTCCGGCTGCTACTGCCACTGCGTTGCTGCCCTTGGTTGCATGCCACTGTTCCCGTGGCGAGCAGACAACCATGTCGACGGTCCCCCCACCAAAATATCGCCGCGCATCGAACAGCTCCTCGGCAGGTCGGCGTACAATCAGTCCTCCGAGATCGGGGAAGCCAAAGATTTTGTAGAAGCTGACGAGGGTAAAGTCGGGTGCCGCGGCCGCGTTGCTGAGATCGAGTGGTGATGTGGACGCATAAGCAGCCGCATCGAGTAGCGTCCAGATCCGTTTTCTTTTTGTGCCGACGCCTTCCATATCATCTACACAATCCGTCTGATCTCGTAGGCGATGTGCCCACGATAGGGAAAGCGCCGGCCGTCCATGTTGGACTGCGCCGGGTAGGCAAAGAGGGTGTCCATCATGCCGTGTTGTTGCGTTTTTGGAGCATCGCCCGCCGCCCATGCCTCCACACCTTCCGAGGGGAGGCAGAGGGCGCTGTGGGCTTCCTCACGGATGCCCACGAGGCTCGTATGGCATGCCTGGTGATAGACATAGGAGAATCCATCTGGCAGTGCCCGGAATGCCTCGACAACAAGCTTGGCCCCTGCCGTTGCGTTGGCCACAAAGACGAGGTCGAACTCGGCCGGATCAGCCTTGAAAAACTGGAGTGTGCGCAGGCGAACATCTTCGATCAGGAGTCCGGCAGCCTGTGACGATGCTGAGGCGGCGTGCGGGTTTCCCAGCAAACTGGCCATCATATCGGCAGCAAACCGGTCAACCAGCGAGCGGCTGTAAAGCGTGGTGCCGGCATGGTCGAGGTAGATGTTGTCTATAGAGTCAGAACGTGATTTGGTAGACGCAGCAATGACAATGGCTGGACATACCCTCCAGCATGGGATATTCCTGCTCGCGGAATGCCTCGACCGAGGCATTGTAAGGCCCCGGATAGCCGGCCATCTCGGCCGCACCGGGTTCGTGGCCCTTGGTGAATTATGATGCTATTGCCTCCAATTGATGACTGGCCGTGTCCTGGTATGCAGAGGGACGAAAGGGAAGAGGCCAAATGGCGATATTTTGATGTAAGCATAAAGACGGGGTGGACAAGAGAGAGCCCAACAACTAAAAGTTGAATATCAATTGTTTGAGATAAAAGACGTGAATTAGAAAAGAAGGAAAACTGCATTTGCATCGTTAGATGGCCCAACGGAACTGGAAAAGAGACACGGAGGCGGCCATCAATATCGAAGCAGACAAGCGGTCAAAGTGAAAACGAATGACGAGCCAAAAGACCGAACGAATCATTACCAACAGACGTCAGGAGCATCCAGGGAAAGAACGAATGCAATTGCAGCGCACCTTCCTTATCGACGCTCAAGTGACCTGTTGCCAAATGCGGACCATTTCCCAACTCACCCGCCCTGGTTTACGGCACTCCAAAAAGTACGAATAAATACATACAATGAGCGAGTGGGCTACTAACTTGCCTCTTGTTCGCCTCTCCTAAACCAACACGTCTTTGTCGTCAATTGGCAGCTGGTTGCGCCTCGAAAGGGTGGCATCCCGCCGACTTACAGGTTTGCGGGCGGGGAAAGGACGAGGTTTAGGAAGAAGGTTAAGTAAGAATGCCTGTGGATAGGCGCTAAATAGCCCCCAGGTGAGGAGAAGTTCGGAGTTGGGCGAACTCCACACGGGCGTGGCTGGTGCGACTGCGCGCCACGGTGGTCTGTGCGCGCGGCACTCAAGCTGCCCTTCCCTTGCCCGAACGCGTCAAGCAGCACGCGTCTGAGCTCACGACAAGGGTTTTCTCAGGTCGCGCCTGTTTCGCGTAAAGTGGTTCCTCGCATTTGGCGCGCGCTTTCTCATTAAATCTTGTACCTCCCTTGGCATGGCACCTTCCAACTCTTTAACCCTCCCTCGTGCTTTCCTCTTTTGACATTTTGACATTTCTTTTGCTTCTTCATTCCTTCCTTCCTTTCCCAATTTCTTCATTTGTCTGCAAGCCAGCGATCCGTTCTTTCCATTCAATTCACAACATACACCGCTCTCTACAGCTGCTTCGCCCCTGGCTCCTTCCCCCTTTTCATCGTTTCCCTCGCTCTTTCCCTTCTCATTCACTACACAACCAACGCCATGGCAGCTTCCACACTAGGCAAGCGAAGAGCCTCTGAGGTCGAAGGTAGGTGCATCTTTGAACAAACTATCCTCTTCCCCCCCTTCAACCGCATCTTACTCACACAGGAGATATAGACGCCAGCCTCACTCAGAAGCGGGTTCGGCGTACGACTCGCAGCTTCGTGGTCAACGACGAGAACCAGGACCCGCAAGCCATCACCTTTGAAGATGCTCTTGCGGCCGATGCTACACCAAAAGCAAGGCGGGCCGTCTCGACAGGAACGGCCGGTAGCACGCTCGTCTCGCCCACAAAAGTCTCGCCCACAAAGCGCGCAGCATCCATCTCGGCCGTGCCGCTTACACCATCCACACCCCGCTTCCGCGATGGCCTGACCACCAGCATCAGCCGGTCCGTGTCGGCTGCATCAACGCCAGCCACTCCTGTCACGCCCAGCACACCGCGGCACCGCGTAATGTCTGTCGGCAGAATCTCCCGGCGAACCACCCCCACGGCTTGATGTCCTTCAGAGGGGCCGGCGGCCTGGCTGGCGACGCCACGCCCACGACACCACGCACGCCAGGCGGTGTTCAGACAGTCTACCATGTGGCGCGGCAGCTGTTCGCACGAAGCTCTGAAGCTGGTGCTCTCGTGGGCCGTGATGAGGAGCGGTCACGTCTCCGGTCCTTTTTGAACGACAACTGCAACATTGGCAGCAACGGCGAGGCAGCAGAGTCCAAGAGCGATTGTGGCTGCCTTTACGTTAGCGGACCTCCGGGCACAGGCAAGAGTGCCATGGTGAACGAGATGACGGAGCAGATCTGCAACGAGCAGCCCGGCTCCGTGCGCAAGCCTACGTCAACTGCATGAGCATCCGCTCGTCCAACGACCTCTACAGCACGCTGCTACGGCTCCTGGTGCTGGGCAACGACAATGAGAACAGCACCGACGAGCAGTTGGCCGCGGCCATGGGCGTGGATGTGTCCGAGACGGATGCCGTGAGCGCCCTCCAGGGCATGTTTGTGCCGAAAGCTTCGAAAAAGACCGTGGCGAGCGCGAAGGCGAGCACTGCTACTGCTGTGGCGCCAAACAGATATCTCGTTGTGCTCGACGAGATTGACCATATTCTCACGCTCGATCTCGAGAGCCTGTACCGCATCATGGAGTGGTCTATGCTCAAGACTTCGCGCCTCGTTCTTGTCGGCATTGCCAACGCCCTCGATCTGACGGACCGATTCCTCCCCCGCCTCAAGTCACGCAACCTGCAGCCGGAGCTGCTTCCGTTCTTGCCCTACACAGCGCCGCAGATTAAAAACATTATCACGACGCGTCTCAAGAGCGCTCTCTCGACAAAGCTCTCTTCGGTGCCAGAGGGTGTATCTGCACCGGTGCCTGCCCGAACAATGCTATCCCTTCTTCCACCCGGCCGCGATTGAACTTTGCTCGCGCAAGGTGGCTAGCCAGACGGGCGATCTTCGCAAGGCCTTTGAGATTCTGCGCCGGGCCCTGGACCTGGTCGAGGCCGAGGCACGGGAGAAGTACATGAACGAGGCACGCGACGCCTACGCCGCATCGTCGTCTGCCGTCACGGCTGCCACCCTAACAACGCCGACGAAGAAGCAGCCACTTGCCGAAACATGAACCTTGCTTCGTCTCCACCGTCGTCGGCCTCCACCATTGCCCTGCCGAAGCGATCATCCTGGGCCTCTTGGGCTGCGCAGAACCTGACCATTGAGACGGCACCGCGCGTGTCCATTGCGCACCTCAACAAGGTCACATCGGCTGCTTTTGGCAACGGCGCCCAGCAGCGGCTCAAGGGTCTCAACCTGCAGCAAAAGGCCGCTTTGTGTGCCCTGGTGGCCTTTGAGAAGTGGAATCGCGAGACACACGCGACCGTGCACGCTGCCAACGCTCAGTCGTCGCTTATCTCGCCCAATGGTGTCAAGAAGCTCGTCAAGGCGCCCGTAGCCAAGCTCCACGTCACTGGCGGTGCCGGAAGTGGCACGGCGGCGCCCACCATCAAGAAGCTCTATGGCACTTACAACCTCATGTGCAAGCGTGACGCCGTGCTCCACCCGCTCTCGAGCTCCGAGTTCCGCGAGATCGTGGGCAGTCTCGAGACTCTGTCGCTGGTGACGGCCGTCGATGGCCGCACAGGATCGTTTGCCGTGCTCCAGTCAGCTCCCGCAGTGGCAGTGGCCGGCGCGGCCGGCGTCCCGGCGGGGCTGTTAACAACAGCATGATGGGTGGCGGAAGCGGCGGCGGTGCTGGTGTCACGGGCGTGGCCGGTGACGAGAAGCGCGTTGCAAGCTGTGTGGGCGAGAAGGAGCTGCGCCAGGCACTGGACGGCGCTGGTGCAGACATTCTGCTGAGCATTCTCAGCGGTGAGGCGCTGGACTAGTTTCCCATTGGGGGATGATTGTGTTTTGCAGTTTTATCTTTGGAGTTGGTTGGTTTTTTGTTTATTGCAAAAAGGGGAACACATCAGCACAGGCGTTTTTTTCTTCTTTTTTACCAGTTGCTTTTGCATTATCTGCAGGAGATATGGGCGCCTTCTTTTTCTTACAAGGTCACTACGATAGGATATTTGGGGTTTTGTTTTATTTGTCGTTTGCTTTCTCAAAGAACGGAGTCGAATTGAGCACATATTACATATTGCAGTTGGTCAGCCACAGAGCTAGCCGAGGAAGACCGCCAAAACAATAAACAAATACTAAAAAAATGACGAATGTTTACAACATTTATTCTCCTGGGCATAGATTCGTATCAACTATGTATTTTCCCTAGCCGCCCCTACTGGTATCTTTGCACATCCCCAGACCTATTGTGCCAAGGGGCAGAAGCCAAGCCGGCCAAGACAGGCGGGAGGAGACTGGCAGCAAGCGAAAGAGGAGAAAAAAAAGGGCCAGACCATAGACGGAAGAGTGAAAAAAAAAGAAGGCTGAAGGCTGAAAGCTTGATTCCCCAATAGCGAGGCAGACTTGCCATTGGCCTGCATGATGCACCTGTTATCTATCTCCTTCGGCGTAAAATAGTCCGTACATGGGCCAGAGGCAGAGAAGGATAGGGAAACGAAGAAAAAGGGGATGAGACGGACATCAAACGGGCGGCTTGCCAAGACCTCTGCAAAGGCTAAGAGGAGGGCAGGACAGGGCAAATGGTAAGGGCAGAAACAGACAAGTATGCGAGAGGGCAAGAAAAGGTGCAACGAGGACGAACACAAAAAGAAAAGGAGACGGGCGACGCGAAATGACGAGCTGACAGCGAGCCACTAATAAAGCCTGAGGGCGATCATCCGGCTTGTCCGCCAGTGGCGTTTCCATATTTTTCCTCTGCATCGCCTACGCAGGCTCTGTTTTCTGTCGATAGCGATATTTTATCTGAATCTTACGTATGCATTACATAGGGCATCCTCTAGAACCCAAGTGCCTAGACCGGCCGAGGCATAGGTTCTTGTGAACTCGACTGCATCCAGCTCCTCGCTCTTTTTCGATTTTTTTTTCCCTTTCTTTTTTTTTTTTTTCTTTCTTTCTTTCTTTGGCATGGGCCGGACTTGGCAATCAATCGAGAGGTGATCAATAAAAAGCACAATGCACAGTGGTCCCCATAGAGCCAGATCAGGCCAAGGGTGCACAACAAGATAACCATTTGATAATCGTCCTGTAGCAGGGAAAGGGGACGATGAGCTAGAGTAAGAAAAAAGGAGAAGAACACAAGAACACAAAAACACAAAAACACGAGCATCAGTACACGAGCACAACACAAAAAACACAAGACAAAAGGGCATAAGATCTGTGTCCTCGGATCTACGGCCAGGCACAAAGGGACACAGACGGTGTGCTGGCAAGCCGTCGTTGGCACAGCCGAGACACAATCACGACGACGGTTCCCTGTTACGTGGCGTTCGAAACGCCCGACGGTGCGTGTTGCTTTGCGGTGCCTGTGGTTTTTGCGGACGGCGTTTTGCGGACGCGGGAGCGAATACATTGGATGCGTAAAACGTCTGCTCTCGCTCCCTTCAGACATATCTTGCTTGCGTGGATTCTCTGCTGGGAAAGAGGAGCTCTTTGCTTCCTTCCTCTCAAACACGGTCAGGACAGCCTGGCGGCGCTTGGGTCTTTCCTCCCGAGAGATCTGTCAGGCTCCTTCTCACATAACTGGTGTACGTGCTTTCCCTTCTTCACTTCCTCACTCCCGCCCCCCTTCCTTCTTCCATTTACTGTTACTGCGCCTTCCTTAAATTCCGTTCCTCTCGGGGGAAGGAATGATGTTCAATGATTCCAGACAAGGCCGGCCGCAATTTTCATACCGTCCAGCACAGCTCCTGCCCAATTCGCGAACCAACAGCGCAGCCTATCCCGTCTACTAAGGAAGGTGCACCAACACCAGACAACCGTTCCTACCCCTAGAAGATGACCGAGTA
This sequence comes from Sporothrix curviconia, assembly GCA_016097085.2. NCBI lineage: Eukaryota > Fungi > Ascomycota > Sordariomycetes > Ophiostomatales > Ophiostomataceae > Sporothrix > Sporothrix curviconia. Next base: position 18,688 of record JADMNF010000147.1, on the reverse strand, counting down.
GTGCACGCCTCCCCTGGCTCCTTCCCCACCGCCACCCCTAGTTTAAGGCATATTGCGCGGCGTGTCTTTGCGAAAGCTCTTTGCCCCAGCGGACCCGACTCGACATAAGCTACCGAGTAAACTGCCCCGCCGGCTTGAAAGGGCCAGCCTGACGCCAGCGGTAGCGTCCAGTGGGCTGCGAAAACAGAGCAGCCCCTCGCCCCCCGAAACACAATCAACTACTATTACAGCATCGTTCCTTCCTTTTTTACAGCCCCCTAGGCAAATCCCACGCGACAACAACCAGCCCTCGTGGCGCCGGAAAGAACGAAGACGTATCTTTACACCACAACTACGGAACACAAAGACAGACGGAAAGAGGAAAGAGCAAACACCCAACGAAACAGGAAGGAAGCTTTCCGGCCAAGTCGACAGAAAGGCAAGCACGGCAAGCACGGCAAGCACGGCAAGCACAGACGCCATCTTTGTACGCCCGGAGAGCAGCCACAAAATAACATCCGCTTCAACGCAACACTCGGCGGCTTCGCGCAGCAACCCCAACCACGTCGCCCACCACGCATACGCCACAGCAGCACACGGCTGACCGCGGGCCGCGTGCCAACACCCGATGGGCGACGCCAGCGCGCCGCCGTCGCCGCGGGCCGCTGTAGCAGCAGCTCCACCAGGCGCCGAAGCCGCGGCTGGAGCAGCTGTGCCCGTGTCTGCGACAACAGCCGCGCCGAATGACGCGGCCAGCGCAGCCCGAGTAGCTGCGTCTGCCGTCGCAGCGCCGGGGTCAGCGGCAGCGCGGATACCTGCGCCGCTGTCTCGTCTGGATCGACGGCCGTCAGAAGCATCCCGGATATCATCTTCACAACTCGGACAGCCGCAAGGTCAAGACCAAGATGAAGACACAAGTCGCCCAGATACCGCATCCGAGCAGCCGCAGCAACCACAACGACAGCAGCAGCAGCAGCAGCAGCAGCAGCAGCAGCAACAACAACCTCAACACTCACCCGCCCCTCCATCGCCTCCGCGTCCGTTACCACGCCCCCGCGCCGACGTTCCTTCTTCTCCCGCTTCACGCTCCCGTTCCGCGCACCGGCGCGAACCATTGCCGACTTCCACATCCGACCGGCCGAACCACATCGAAAGTACGTGGCAGGCGATCACGTTTTTGGGTGCCATCGTGCTGGCTGTCGTGAAGCCGGTGCGCATCACCCACCTGACCGTGTCGCTTCGTGGCCTCGTACGCGTATTTAAGGACCCCAATGCTGCCGCGACAGCTTCTCTGCCCCCCGACACAGCAACCGACTCCTCCTTATCCGCCACATCCTGGCTGCTACCCGGCAAGACATCGTCGTCATCGTCGTCATCGTCATCTTATCTCGGCAACGGCCATGCCCTCCTTTTCCGGGACGAGATGGTCCTGAGTGGCCCTGGGCGGCTTGAACCGGGCAACTACGAGTTTTGAGTTTGATCTCATATTTCCCTCCCAAGGTTCTGCCCAGCAGCATCGATGTAAGCCCCGTCTGCAGTGTCTGCAGTGTCTGCGTGCTCTCCCTCTTTACCAATGATATTGGTAGCTAACAACTGTTGTTCTGCTAGTTTGAGCGTGGCTCAAATATGCTATGTCGTGACTGCGACGCTCACCCGCCCGACTACTGTTACGCCGATCCAGTCTTGCGACCGAAGAGTTTTTCTGGTCGACCCTGTTGATATTGGTGCTGTTCCAAAACCACGCCCGCGCACAATATCTCTCGAGCCCATATCGAAGCGCTCAAAGAAACGGAAGATTGTCGTTGTCACACAGCCGCCGCCACCATCTCTGCAAACAACAAACGGCTCGGTGGGGCACAGACGGGAGGCTCCGGTGTTCTCGGCACCATGTCCACCATCTCTTTTCGCCTCTGGGGTGGAAGTAGCGATCGGCACGAGGTTGCTACCCTGTCTGAACGCGGCTCGGCAAGGGACAGTGCTCACGAGACGATGCAGAACGAAGACACGGAGTTGGATGGGCATGCAGAGGTCCAAGGCCGCACGTCGCGAACATCGCAACCTCGCAGCCCCGTGCCGACGGACCTTCGAAGCGAGATCAGCGTCGAGAGCGTGGCTAGTGGCGGCAGCGGAAACCGCAGCGGGAATTGGTAGTGGCGGTCTGCTTGGCGCTGCTGGAGGGTCGGGATCGGGATCTGGCTTTGGATCGGCACGGGCCCAGGGTCAGGAGCTGGTGCTTAGTGCTGGTGTTGGAGCAACATGATCCGACTATCGAGCCAAGCAGGATCGTATGCTTGCAGCGAGTACGGCTGGGCCACTCTGCAGCAACGACCACTGGCACCAACACATCTTCTTCCACTATCACCAACCCGGCTGCCGGTAGCAGTGGGACGGCCACCGACATCACTCTCTGATGCCCGCGCATTCCGTCTCGACAACCACCGTTAGCGGCGTCGCTGATGATCGGACAATCACGGCCACCATTTGAGCTGCTGAAAGGTGGCTGCTTGCCTGGCGAAGTTGTCAGTGTCAAAGTCTCCGTGCAGCACGTGAAGCGTATTAAGAGTTTGCACGGCGTCGTGGTGACTCTCTACCGCCAGGGTCGCATTGATTCGGCGCCGCCCGATTACATGTTTCCGTCTGCCGGGACGAGTATTGCCGAAGAGGACGAGGGCGCCAATAATACCAACGGCAATGGTGTTTTGATGGAAATGTTCCGGAAAACAATGGCAACGAGGGCCACGAGGACCAAGCTCAACCGCAGAGCCGGAAGCAAAGGAAGCAGAAGGAAAGGAGGTCAAAGTCAAGGCGAAGCAAAAGGAACGACAAAGGGACAAGGAGGCCAAGGGCGGCAAGGACAAGAAAGGTAGCGGTAACGGCTCCACAAAAGTCGAAAACTACTACCCCAAGTCCAAGACAGGTCTCGGCGGCCTGTCTCTCATGTCTGCCGGCACCTGCAGCGTGTTCCGCAAGGACCTATCGCAGTCTTTCAGTCCTCTGATTATCGACCCGCGCACGCTCCAGTCCAGCGTCACTTGCATCGGTACGGATGCCGAGGACGCTTTTGCCACCATCAAGGGCGTGCCGGGCGACATGATCAGCTTCAAGTACCAGCTCGAAGTCATTATCGACCTGGGCGGCAAACTAGCCGGCTTACTGCAGTCCGGCGTCGGCGCAGCAGCGCCCAATCTGGTCAGCAATAGCAGCAACCCGTACGATGGCAAGCTGTCGGCCACGTCGGCTCTCTGGGGTGGTGGTAGCAACATGATTGACACGGACCAGCTCCGGCGGCAAAAGGGCGTCATCTTTGTCGCCTTTGAGGTCGTTGTCGGTACGACAGACACAACACGGCAGCGCGGTCGTGGGCTCAAGGGTGTGGCGGACAATCCGCAGCAAGTTGCCTTCCAGCAGCAGCAGCAGCAGCAGCAGCAGCAGCCGACGCCGCAACAACCGCCCCAACCTTACGTTTCGCACCAGCCTCCCGATTGGTACCCGGAGACCGCAAAGGCGCCCCTACCGCCAGCCGCAGGATCCGTCGTACCCAAGCTGGCCTGCCAACGGGATGGCCGTCCGGCAGTGGAGGTGCTGGCCCCTCGACTGTACCGGCTGCCCCCCCCACCGGACGACCCGTACTATCACAACACCGCCCTTACCACCAATACCAGCAGTAACCCGCACCAGCCCGACTACAACCATCCCGACTACCATCACCCGCCTCCACCACGAGCCCCACTTTACGAACTACTACGACGAAACCTGGCTCGCCATCAGGTCCGAATGTGCCGCATCCGCCATACATTGGCCATGGATCGTCCTCGGTGCAAGCACCGCAGTATGTTCCGACGGCCGAAATGCTAGCCGCAGAACGCGATCCCAACTTGACGGAGAAGGAACGCATCCGCCGTGCTGAGCAGCGCCTCCTACCCAGCCAGCCCCAGGCTGCGGTTTTGGCGGGCAACGGCGGCGAGGGCAGCAGCAATGGGGCCGGTCGATTTTTTGGGGGGGGGTTTTTTTTTTTTTGGGGGGGGGGGAAAAAAGGGGGGGGGCCAAAGGGGCCCGGGGGGCCCCCAAAAGGGAAAAGGGCCCCCCCCTTTTTTTTTTAAAAAATTTGGGGGGGGGGGGGGTTTTAAGGGGGGTTTTTTTGGGGGGGGGGGGGGGGGTTTGGGGGGGCGCCTTTTGGGGGGGGGGGCCCCCCCCCCCCCCCCGGGGAAATTTGGGGGGAAACTTTTCCCCTTTGGGGGGGCCTTTTTTTCCCGGGCCCCCGGGATTTTGGGGGAAAAGGGGGGTTTTTTTTTTTTTTCCCCTTGGAAAAAAACCAAAAAGAAGGCCAAAAAAAAAAAAAGGGGGGGTGGGAAAAAAGCCCCCCCCCCCGGGGGTTAAAATGGGGGGGGGGGCCCGGGCCCCCCCCCGCAATTTTGGGGGGGGGGCCAAAAAAAAAAAAAAAACCCCCCCGGGGGGGGTTTTTTTGGGGGGGGGAAAAAGGGGGCCCCCCGGTTTTTTTTTTTTTGGGTGGGGGGCCCGAAAAAAAAGGGCGGAATTTGGGGGAAAACCCCCTTAAAAATTTTTTTGAAAGGGGCCGGGGGTTTTGGGGTTCCCCCCCCCCTTCCCCCCCAAACCAAAAAAAAAAAAAAACCCGGGGGGGGGGCCCGAAAAAAATTTTTTTTTCTCCCGCCCCCAAAAAAACCAAAAAAAAAAAAAAAAAACCCCCCCGGGGGAAAAAAAAAAAAAAAAAAAAAAAAAAAAAAAAAAAAAAAAAACAAGGCCCCTTTTTTTTTTTTTAAGGTTTTTTTTTTTTTTTTTGGCCCCCCCCAAAAAAAAAAAAATTGGGGGGTCCCCCCAAAAACCCAAATTTTTGGGGGCGCCCCCCCCCGGCCGGGGGCCCCCCCCCCTTTTTTGGGTTTCCTTTTTTTTTTTTTTTTTGCCGGCCCCCCCCCGGGGGGGGGAAAAAAAAAAAAAAAAAAGGGCCCCCCCCCTTTTTTTGGGGCCCGGGGGGGGCGGCCGGGGGCCAAAAAAAGGGGGGGGGGGGAAAAAAAGCCCCTTTTTTGGCCCCCCCGGGGGGGGAAACCCGGGGGAGGGGGGTGGGGCCCGGAACCCCCCCCGGGGGGGGAAAAAAAAAAAAAAAAAAAGGGGCCCCCCCCCGTTTTTTTTGGGGAAAACCAAAGGGGGGGCCCCCCCCCTTTTTTTCCCCCCCCCCCCCACAAGGGGCCCCCCGGGGGGGGGCGGGGGGGGCCCCCGGGGGGTTTGGGAATTGTTTTCCCCCCCCCCCCCCCCCAAAAAAAAACCAGGGGGGGGGGGTTTTTTTTGGGGGGGGGGTTTTTTTCCCCCCCCTTTGGGGGGGGCCCCCCCCCCCAAGGGGCCCAAGGGAAAAAGGGGGTTTTGATTTTTTTTTTTTTAAAAAGGGGCTTTTTTTTTTTTTTGGTTTTTTTTTTTTAATTTTTTTTTTTTTTTTTTTTTTTTTTTTTTTTTTTTTTTTTTTTTTTCCCCCGGGGGGAAAAAAATTTTCCCCCCCTTTTCCCCCCAAACCCCCGGGGGGTTTCCCCCCCGTGAAAAAAAAGGGGCCCCAACTTTTTTTTTTTTTCTTTTTTTTTTTTAAAAATTTTTTTTTTTTTTTTGGGGACCCCCAATTTGAGGCGATGAGCGGAACTGGTTTGGGCGGGAGGGTGAGCGGCGACAGGGCATAACTCACAAGCGAAACGCCGACAGACGGTCCACGAAGTTATTATCAGCTCATCTCTTTTTGCCGGGCAGGTTCCACTAAAAGAAGGACCAAAAGACCTGTTGTTCAGGCCTGCGAGGCCGTGAAACCTGGCATTTGACAGCCCAGGCCCAAGGGCAACGAAACCCCGATTTACGGGCCCCAACCACCCGGACTTGCTGGAGAAGTTCGTTTGTTTCATTTGCACAGCGCCTTTCCCAGTCTGGCCAGAGAAACGGTGTGTCCCTGTATTTTTACTCGTATTTGTCCATAGCCTGTTTGTTTCAGCGGATCCTTGTTTGCCTCCGACCGCCTTTCACCTTTGTTCTTTTTTCTGTCCCCGGACTTCTCGAGACGACATCAATCAACAACCCACATCCACATCACCGCCGCCACCTACGAACGAGGCCGTCACCGAACACAACTACGTTTGACTGAGGAGGGAGAGCGAGAACGGAAGACGTTGTTCCTTCAATTGCTGCCAAATCGCGTTGCATACAACATCCGTCTACAGCAAACTATCACGAGCCGTTTGTCCGTGCAATCGACTCGAGATCAGACATCGCAGAGATGCCTTCGGTGGCCCAGGAAGCCCGGAGGGCGATATCCGGAACAGCGACAGCCCTCTTCATGGGCTTTCGATCCTGTCAAAGAAGCGCCGGTGGAGGACAGCAGCAGGGGCAGCATCGGGGCCAACGACAGTAACGAGCTTTGTGACCATTTTCGTGCACGACGGTGAACGCGACCAGAGCAGCATGAGCACCTCGACATCCACATACGGCCTCACCAGCAGATCGCCCTCACAACGAAAGCTTCTCCCGCTGGGCAGCAAGCGGCTCTGCCTGAGCAGCACGAGCGGCAACACTGACAGCTGGCTAATATCAAAGCCAACGTCGCCCCCCAAACTCATTCGCGATTCCGGAGCGCACCATCACTACACTTCTTCTTCTTCACCCTCCATCACCGTGCCGTGCCACATCTGCCACCGCAGGCCGCGACGGAAGTGCGATCTCGACTCGCTCGCTTACTGCGAGGGCTGCGGTGAACGCACCTGTTTCGTGTGCCTTCGTGAATGCCTCGGATGGGCGGACAACGGAGCCATCGAGGAGACAGCAGTCACCCCGACAGCGATCCAACTGAGCAACCAACTGAGCAGCAACTACCCTGGTCCGCAGCCAGCCAAGGCCACCGCCGGACGGTTGCAGCCGGTGTTGTGTTGAGCGCGGCGAAGACGGCGACGTGGTCTGCCTTGGGTGCATAGGCATTGTCGGGGAGGGAACTATGTTATGACGGAGAGTATGTGGTGAAGCGAAACGGATTTATTATCATTTCTTGTTGCTTTTCATTTTGGGACCTGCGCATATTCGGCGTTCCAGTACATTCGGGGCTCGGGCATCGGGGCATGGCTGGCGTTTTTATTCTTTATCTGTATTGTCTTGTTTTTAGTGTTGTAGTTGCTGATTGCTTCTCGCTTCTTGTGGCTCTTTAAATGCAAGGTTAGGTTACACATTATGGCATGCAGGACACAGCGGCAGTTTACAGACTTGGCCTTTTATGTACTTACACATAGTTTACAGAGTATTACGTCGTAGTTCTGCTCAATATTTATACTTATTTAACTTTGTGACGCACTCCGAACGATGATAAATGATGTAATTGGGCCCCATGATAGTCTATACTCGTACACATTGCAAGAAACGGAGCAAACACGCGCAGATCGAGACACAAAAAAACAATAGTAAATGAGATATCCTTTGGCCACCGCACCGGCTTTACCTTGCCTCTCTAGTTGTACTGCATGTATGATGCGGTAGAGTTGAACTTGTGGTTCGCCTTGATGACCTTGTCCACGGCACTCAGGAAATCCTTCTCCGACGCAACCTTCCGCCGCGCCCGGATGGCAAACATGCCGCCTCCGTGCATACACTGCGCAGCTCGGCACCCGTCGCATTGGGACACAACCGCGAGATCAGCTCCCACCGGATATCACGCTCGACCGACATGCTCTTGGCGTGAATGCGCAAAATGTTGGCGCGGCCCTCGAGATCGGGCAGCGAGAACTCAATCTTGCGGTCGATGCGGCCGGGACGCATCAGCGCCGGGTCCAGCGTGGACGGCCGGTTCGTTGCGAACATGACCTTGATGTTGCCGCGCGCGTCGAAACCGTCGAGCTGCGTGATCAACTCCAGCATTGTACGCTGCACCTCGTTGTCGCCACCAGCACCATCATCGAAACGCGCGCCGCCAATAGCGTCGATTTCGTCAATGAAGATGATGGCCGGGGCCTTTTCCTTGGCGAGGGCAAAGCAGTCGCGCACCATGCGCGCGCCCTCGCCGACGTACTTTTGCACCAGCTCGCTGCCAATGACACGGATAAACGTGGCATCCGTGCGGTTGGCGACAGCACGCGCACACAGCGTCTTGCCCGTGCCGGGCGGGCCGTACAGCAGGGCGCCCTTGGGCGGGTCAATGCCGAGGTCGACGAACCGCTCGGGCGACAGCAGCGGCATCTCGACGACCTCCCGCAGCTTCTCAACCTGCTCCTTGCAGCCGCCGACGTCACCGTAGGTCACATCGGGCTTCTCCTCGACCGTCATCATGGTGACGCTGGCATCGATCTTAGGCGGCAGCGGCAGCAGGATCTGGTACTTGTTGCGGTCGACACCGACGCGCATGCCCTCCTCAATGTCCGTGGGCGCCACGCGGTCGCCCAGCTGCACGACAAACTTGGCAATCTGCTTGACGTTAATCACGTACTTGCTCTTGGAGTCGTCGAGCTCGTCCGCAATGATCTTTGTGCAGCGGGCAACCTGCAGCGGCTGCTCCTCGGACATGCGTTGCCGGTCGGCGGCAACATCCCACAGGTGTGGCGGGGCCAGGCCCGTGTCGGACTCCTTGACGCCAATCTTCTCGTCCACGCTCTGCTGCTTCTCCTTTATTTGCTGCTCGAGCTTCTTCAGCGCCGCGCCATATGGGGCCGCACCGTAGGTCTTGAGGACCTGGATATCCCTGCCGGCAACACGTTAGCCTACCACTCCCCTTTTGCTCTTGGTTCTCACGGTACGCCTCTCTCCCCATAGTGGCCGGGGGCTCTTACTCGTCTGTCAACGGCGCAATCTTCTTCTCCTCGATCTCGTCGTCCGCAAACTTCTTCGTGTACTTCTCCCAGTTCTGGCCGGTCGCGGAAGGCTTGTGTGTAGGCTGTTAGCTGATGTCCATGGATCGAGTCGGCTCAGCCGTTCGAGGCAAAGCTGAGCAAGGTGTCGAGAGCAGACTCACCATCTTGGCGAATGCGCTGTGGCGGTGCTTGTCGAGTGAGAACGGGACAGGCGAGAGGTGGTTGAGGACGAGCTACGGCTCAATCGGTGACTTGGCGGGCGGTCGTCAAATCGATGCAAATGCTCGTCTATAGCAGCCGTAGTGTCGTGTCGTGATCGGGGCTGTCTGATCGATCGGAGTTGTCACAGAGTTCGGGACGGAAATTGGTGATGCAGTGATGTGGCAATGTAGTGATGTGGTCGTGTTGCGAAGAAAGGCTCCAAACGCGGAAAGGAGAGCGTTGCCAGCGGCGATTCGCCCATCCAGCAAGCACAGGCGTAATCCGTGCTGCCTTGGGGAGCTCCCGCCAATTCCAGCTGCACGGCTGTTTGCGCTAGGCCTGATTCGCCACTAGTGCGCCTGTCGAGCCTTGCCTCCTCCTGGGAGTCACGTGTATGGCCTGTAGCGCTTTACCGCCTGCCAAACCCCTTTTGATAGCAGTTTTTTTCTGTGCCTTCCGCGCCCACCAACGGTGAGCGAGGGAAGCTTGGAGAAGCAAGAAGCATGCGGTAACTGAAAAGCTTCAAGGCAGCCAACATTAACACTTATCACAGGACGACGCCACCCCACGATCTCGCTGCCACCGCCGACATCTCGCGTTTCGACAACTGTTTCCCTGTCGCAGCAGCCTCTCCTTTTCCCAGCCATACCGCCAAAGCACGTCGCATCTCCCCACACACAACATGGCAGCAGTGGCTCCGTCGGGCGGAGGCCCCAACAACGCTGCTTTTCGCGTACGTCTTGCCCCCTTTTCCACGAACGGACGTATTGCGAACCTAGGGGCCCTTTTGGCCGGCGCGGGATGTTCGTGGACTGTCTGCTAACCTCGCCTACTGGTACAGGATAAGGAGAAGCCGATTGCTGTCCGTTCAGCCAACATCGTCGCCGCACGAGGTATGCTCTCCCCGCGATGCTTTATCCCCTTCTTCTCGATTTTGTTTCAATCAGGATGCTGACCGGTTGTTCTTGTTTTCTTTCTTATATAGCCGTCGCCGATGCTATCCGAACCTCCCTCGGCCCCCGTGGCATGGACAAGATGATCCGCAGCGGCAAGGGCGAGACCATCATCACCAACGATGGCAGCACAATTGCTCAAGAGCATGGCGGTGCTGCACCCGACGGCCAAGATGCTGGTGCAGCTGTCGCACGCGCAGGACGTCGAGGCCGGTGACGGCACGACGTCGGTCGTGGTCATCTGCGGCAGCCTGCTGGGCGCGGCGGACCGCCTGCTGTCCAAGGGCATCCACCCGTCTGTCATTTCCGAGTCCTTCCAGCGCGCGGCCGCCGCGGCCGTCAAGATCCTGCACGGCATGTCGCAGCCCGTGGCGCTGACCGACACGTCGGCGCTGCTGCAGGCCGCCAACACGTCGCTGTCGTCCAAAATCGTGTCGCAGTACGCCAACCTGCTGGGCCCCATGGCTGTCAACGCCCGTGACCAAGACCATTGACCTGAAGACGGCCGACAATGTCGATCTGCGCAACATCCGCGTCGTCAAGAAGGTCGGCGGCACGATCGAGGACAGCGAGCTGGTCGACGGCCTCGTCCTGACGCAGCCTGTGCTCAAGAACGCCGGCGGCCCTATCCGCATCGAGAAGGCCAAGATTGCCCTGATCCAGTTCCAGCTCTCGCCACCCAAGCCCGATGTACGTTCTCCCTTTTACCCCCTTTACCCCTTTATCACCTTTGTCCCTTTTATCCCCTCTCCCTCTCCCTCGTTTTACACATTCTAGTTGTTCTTCAATGCGTTTTGTTCGCGCCACATTCTGACCAGACAGATGGAAAACACAATCTCCGTCAACGACTACCGCCAGATGGACAAGATCGTCAAGGAGGAGCGTCTGTACCTGCTTAACATGGTCAAGAAGATCAAGAAGGCCAAGTGCAACGTTCTGCTGATCCAGAAGTCGATCCTGCGCGACGCCGTCAACGAGCTGTCGCTGCACTTCCTCGCCAAGCTCGGCATCCTCGCCATCAAGGACATTGAGCGCGACGAGGTCGAGTTTATCTGCAAGTCGACCGGCTGCAAGCCCATTGCCGACATTGACTCGTTTACCGAGGACAAGCTGGGCAGCGCCGACCTCGTCGAGGAGGTCACGTCGTCGGGCTCGCGCCTCGTTAAGATCACGGGCACAGCCTCGAGCTCCTCGTCAAGCTCGTCCTCCTCGTCTGCGCCGGCCAACGGCGCCGCCGGTAGCGCCGGTATTACCGGCCGCACGGTGTCTGTCGTGGTGCGCGGCGCCAACGCGCTTATTCTCGACGAGGCCGAGCGGTCGCTGCACGACGCGCTGTGCGTGGTGCGGTGCCTGGTCAAGAAGAAGGCGCTGATTGCCGGCGGTGGCGCACCCGAGATTGAGATTGCGGCACAGCTGAGCAAGCAGGCGCGCGCATTGACGGGCACCGAGGCCATCTGCTGGAAGGCGTTTGCCGAGGCGCTCGAGGTGATCCCGACGACGCTGGCAGAGAACGCGGGCCTGAACCCCATCAAGGTGGTGACGGACCTGCGGCACCGGCACGAGAAGGGCGAGGTCAATGCGGGCGTGAGCATCAAGTCGGGGCGGTGTCAACACCAATATTGCAAAGGAGAACGTGCTGCAGCCGCTGCTGGTGAGCACGAGCTCGATCGAGCTGGCGGCCGAGACCGTCAAGATGATCCTGCGGATAGACGACATTGCGCTGAGCAGATAAAGAAGGGGGTGGGAAAAGAAAAGTGTACAACACAGAAGAGGGGGAAAGGAAGGTCGGAGTAGATGGCAAGGCTCAAGGGTTTCATAAAACCAAAATACTATAGACCATGTCATGTCCCTGCACGGCACCGAATATGCAAGAAAAAAATCCATGAAATAATGCCGTGTTGTACGCACTTCTCTGAAACAAAATAAAAACAAAAACAAAACACTTTCGTAGCATTGCACGGGCGACGGAAAGATAATTTTTATTCAGAAATCTAGTCATACAGAATGGCTCGAGGGGAAATGCTTTTGTACAGAAAATCGTAGAAGGTATATCAATAAAGAAATCGTAACAAGGCGTTGGCGTCGCCACGATCAGTTCGGGTACCGTTCCCAGTTCTTCCGCCCAACCTAGAAAGAGTCAGCATCCCCATATGTTCTTCTTTGCGGGGGAGAAAAGAAAAAGACGACAAAAAGAGACGAGCAAAAAGCGACGTACCTGCTTCCATTCGCGGATCAGCTTGGGCATGTTCAGCATGGCATTCTCCGCTCGTCCATCTTGCAATCAGGTGCCGCTCGTAGAGATGGCCCTTGACCTTCTGGCCAACGCCCGTGCCCTTGACACGGAGACCGAACTCAACACGCTTCCGCAGCTTCGTCTCAGGGCTCTTGTCTGACGCGGGCATCAGGTCCGCCACGCCGTGGTCGCGCGCCATCTTGACGAGCTCGGCCTGCCGCCGCAGCGAGAACACGGGGTCGTGCCACTGGCCGGTGACGGGTTCCTGGTCGACTTGAAGGGGTTTGGGGCGTCCTGCTGGTAGCCGGTGGGCGTTGCCGCCGCCGTCGCCTGGATGGCTGCCGGCGGTACCGCGCAAAGAACTGCAGCAGCCGCGGCGCAGCGTCTTGGCCAGCTGGATGTACTGCGCGGGTGCTTGTGACGCCATGGCTGCGCGTATGTGTGCGCTGGTCGAATTGGTGTCGCCGCTGATGGGGTTGGAGGAGGAGAATCGTCAGACGTCGTCGTTGTCAGGTCGGACGTATAAAAAAAATTAGCAGCAAATGTTGAGCTCGGCCAGTAAAAGTGGGTCTGTGTCCCGCGATGCCACATGAGCCCATCATACAACAAAAGTCGTAGCGAGTCAAAGGGGTTACTCGTAACCTTCTATACAACTACTTTTGTATTAAGGATTCGATCCCTTCATGAGAAGGGACGAACATTAAGATTCAGTTGTTTCACAACCTCTATTAAACCCTGTTGAGTGTTTTGTCTTTTCCACTTGTATTCGTGGCTCGCCTCGACCTCGTGCTCGCTGAAAGACACATTTGTCCACTATATTACAGCGTATCGGTCGCTGAATTACAGCGCATCCAGCGTATTAACCACAGCGCAATCAACACACAGCGTACTTCGTACTCTCTGTATTAATCGCCCAAACGATAACATTAGAATTCAGACAATTCACCACAAAAACGTCTGTAAAATTCGATTTGCAGAGCATCACAAAAACTCCATGGAAATATTCAATCCCCATCCCATCGACGCTGCAGCACACACAGAGTTCATCGATTCCATTGAAAAAGTCTGTTGACACAGACGTGTTTAGTCAGATCTCCACACGTGAAGTCGACATTGTCACGTGAGATCAAGTTTGTTTTCAGGTCCTGCACGTGATCACGGAGGCGAGGTTGTTTGGTCCTAAAAGAAACAAGACAGCTCCAGCTTCCACCTCCTGCACCTTGTCTCGGTTTACTTGTTCAAAAGTACGTCACAACAGCCTTTTTGTTGGGGTTTTCCTTCAGTTTCTTCAGTTGCTCGGCGGCTTTCCTGTTAACCTTTTTCTCTTCTCCCCATCCCATCTTTATCTATTTCAACACCAACGACGATGGTTGACGCCACTTTCGAGACCTTTGTTCTCCCGAAACTAAACATATCAAAAAAGGCACAAGAGGAGCGCAAGCGCAAGAAGGAGCTCGACAAGAAGCTCGAGGAGGAGCGCAAGGCGGAGGAGCTGCGGCTCAAGAATGAGCGGGAAGCCAAACGTGCGGCCGATCTGCGCGCGGCGAGGCGGCGAAACGATGTGGACGCCATTGCCGCGCTGACGGGGACACACCCAAAGAAGGACAGCGACGAGCCACAGCGCACGGCCGTCGAGCAGGAGGAGTATGAACAGATGCGGCTGAAGCACTACGGCCCCGACCTGACAAAAAGCACGTTTGTGCCCAGAAAGAAGAAGCGACGGCGCGACGAGTTCAACTTTGGCTGGGACGACTCGGAGGACACGCGCACCGCCCGACACAGGGCTGACGATGAGGCAGCGCTGGCCCGGCGCAAGCCGTACGAGAGCCGCCTCACGACCAAGGGCAGCTTCCACTGGTACTCGCAGGAGCCGGAATGGGAGCTGCAGGCGCTGATGAGCGCGGATGCCGTCAAGGTCAGCGACCCGGAACACGGCGGAAAGAACGCGCGCGCGCCATCCTAGACGAGTTACTTACAATGGTCTCAGGCAGCGCGGACAGCGACTGGGCGATATGAGGCGCTGGAACGAGAAACCGCTCAGCGAGATGCGCGAGCGCGACTGGCGCATCTTCAAGGAGAACTTTAACATTGTCACCAAGGGCGGCCACATCCCCCACCCCATGCGTACTGGCGCGAGTCGGCGCTACCCTCGCGTCTGCTCGATGTTGTCGAGAGTGTGGGCTACCACGAGCCATCTGCTATTCAGAGAGCTGCCATCCCCATTGCGCTGCAGGGCCGTGATCTGATTGGCATTGCCGTGACGGGTTCCGGTAAAACAGCCGCGTTCCTGCTCCCGCTACTGGTCTACATCCAGAAGCTGCCCCCCCTCGTCGACGCCACGAAAAAACGACGACCCTATGCGCTTATTCTGGCGCCAACGCGCGAACTGGCACAGCAGATCGAGACGGAGGCGCACAAATTTGCCACGCCCTTTGGCTACAAGGTGGTCAGTATCGTCGGTGGCCACTCGCTGGAGGAGCAGGCGTTCGCCCTGAGCAACGGTGCCGAGATTATTGTGGCCACGCCCGGCCGTCTCGTCGACTGCATCGAGCGGCGGCTGCTGGTCCTGTCGCAGTGCTGCTATGTGATCATGGACGAGGCGGATCGCATGGTCGACCTTGGCTTCGAAGAGCCGCTCAACAAGATCCTCGATGCCATGCCGACAGCCAACATCAAGCCCGACAGTGACGAGGCCGAGGACACCAAGGCCATGACGCGCTTCCTCGGCGAGCGCACACGGTACCGGCAGACGATGATGTACACGGCCACAATGCCCCCGCTGGTCGAGAAGATTGCCAAGCGGTACCTGCGGCGGCCGGCGATTGTGACCATTGGCAACGCGGGCCCAGGCCGTCGACACGGTCGAGCAGCGCGTCGAGTTTCATTGCGGGCGAGGACCGGCGCAAGGAGCGGCTCAAGGAGATCTTGCAGGCGAACCAGTACAAGCCGCCCATTATCGTCTTTGTCAACATCAAGCGCAAACTGCGAGACGGTGGCACACGATGTACGCGCGGCGGGCCGCAATGTGGTCACGCTGCACGGCAGCAAGACGCAGGAGCAGCGTGAGCTTGCGCTCGAAAAAGGTGCGCACGGGACAGGCGGACGTGCTAGTGGCCACCGACTTGGCAGGCCGTGGTATCGACGTCGCGGACGTGTCGCTGGTCATCAACTTCAACATGGCCCCCAACATCGAGCAGTACACGCATCGTATTGGCCGTACGGGCCGTGCGGGCAAGAACGGTGTGGCCATTACGTTCCTCGGCAGCGAGGACAACGACGTGCTCTACGACCTGAAGCAGATGATCTCCAAGAGCTCCATCTCCAAGGTGCCCGAAGAGCTGCGTCGGAACGAAGCCGCGCAGCAGAAACCAACAAAGGGCGGCGGTGGCAAGAGCAACGAGTTTCGTTGAAGGGAGGGCCCTGGGAAATTGCAGTGGGAAGTTGGTTAATGGTAATGTCATGTTTGCAGGGGAATTTGGCTTTTCTTTCTTCCCTTTTTCTGGCGTGTATAGGATCAAGAGGCGAACTCCGGCTAATGAATGTTTCAGAGCAGGCGCTTCCTATTAACGAGGCCTCTAGATAACCTACCACTGCCTCTTATTTTGTAGAATACAATATTGTACTCCGTAAGTAAAGCGTGTTTTTGTGAATCGCAAGCCAGTGCTGCAGCTATTTCTGTTGTTGATAGGATTGATACTGGCAGTATGGTGTCTTCTGTTATCAGACGCTTTTAAAAGGCCGGAGAGATGGCTTGAGCGACAAAACCACATGCTTGTATTCATCATGGCGCCTTTAGTTTGTATGGTACCGCCTTGCAATTTGAAAACTCGCATGTATTAGCGAGACGACATGATATATGAACCTTTGTATATACACACACTTCGTTTGACGTGTCATCTACTTCGTATGTACAGTGTCTGCCGTACTCTTGCGGCCATCTCTCTTTAAATGGTGTAGACAAAGCGCGGGCTTTCGTCGCCCAGAGCATCAATCTCGGCGTCGGTCAGCCCGGCCATCTTGTGGTCCTCCTCTCCGGCAGCACGGCGCTTGTTAACCATGTTGTAGTAGTACGACAGGAAGCCGTAGATGCCAATGCCGTACGCCAGCAGGGCAATCGACACGGCGTAGCCCATGACATAACGCGGCGCATCGGCGGCTGGTTACAAAAAGGGCGACACGATGCCAGAGCAGTTGCAGACCATGATCTGGATGGCCGACGCGGTCGTGCGCTTGCCGTAGCGCGGCGTGTTGGACGGCAGCCAGGCCAGCGGGATTGCCCACGGCAATAAACAGGCCGAGCGAGATGAGGAACGTGGCAAAAGTAGTGCACGGCTGAGCTGACCTGCGCAATGGAGATGCCGTAGCCGATAATGCACAGGCTGGCGGCGCCAATCTGGTAGGGCCCGCGCAGCTGGTGGGCATCCGACAGACGGGCAATGACGAGGTAGCTGGCGGCACCCAGCACGTAGCATGGGACGGTCAGGGCCTGGGACTGCGGCTTGGTCCAGCTGCCGATGCCGCTGACGATGCTCGGCAAAAAGACCGAGTAGCTGTAGAGCATCGAGTTGACGCCAAACTGGCCCAGGGCAAACAGCCAGACCTTCCAGTCCTTGAAGGCCTTGAGGGCGTCCGCGCGGTCGAGCTCCTGGTGGAAGCCCGTCTGGCGCTGCAGGCGGGCCTGGAGCATGTTGCGCTCCTCGGCGCGCAGGAACCAGGCGGTTTGGGCTCGTCGGCGAGAAGGAACCACATGGCAATGCCAAAGAGCGCCGTGGGGATGCCCTCGAGGATAAACACCCAGCGCCAGCCAGACATGCCCTGGATGCCGTCCATGAAGCCAATGCCATAGGCCAGCAGACCACCACAGGCACCGGCCAGCGCCGAGCTGACAAACAGGTAGCCGATGCGCAGTGCCAGCTCCTTTTTGGTGTAGAACAGCGTCAGTACACAGTGAGACCGGGAAACAGGCCGCCCTCGAGCAGGCCCAGGATCAGACGGCAGGCCACGAGGCCGCCAAAGTTGTGGACGAGCCATGAGTGTGGACACAATGCCCCAGAGAAAGGCCAGCGCGGCGAGCCACTTGGACGGCGTGAACCGCTTGAGCAGCAGGTTGCTGGGCACCTCGACGAGCACATAGGGGATGAAGAGAACAGCCACAGCAATGTTGTACTGCGAGCCCACGAGGCCCAGATCGTCCTCGAGGCCAAACAGCTTGGCGTTGCCAATGTTGGTGCGGTCGAGGAAGCACAGCAGGTAGGCAATCATGACAACAGGCACAATGTGGCGGTCAATCTTGCGGACGAGGGCCTTTTCGGCCTGGTGG
Source organism: Sporothrix curviconia (assembly GCA_016097085.2). NCBI lineage: Eukaryota > Fungi > Ascomycota > Sordariomycetes > Ophiostomatales > Ophiostomataceae > Sporothrix > Sporothrix curviconia. Next base: position 1,192 of record JADMNF010000147.1, on the reverse strand, counting down.
TCAATGGACAGCGCAATATCGAGAGCCAGATCGGGCGCGTCCGTAGCGGCCAGGTTCGTCCATCTTTTGCTCCTCGAGGGAGAGCCGTGGCTTGGTGTCCTCCATGGTGGGAGGGGAGACGAGAAGGGGAATGAGAGAAGAAGAAGGGCCAGGAAGGACGAGGAGCAGGAGAGCGCGAGGAGCTGGGGCAGGAGATTGCTGAAGAAAGATCATTTACTCCAAAAATGAGGGGAGGAGAGAGGGGGGAGACCACTTCTTATACAACGAGACGGGGTATGTTTGAAGAAAAACAGGTGGAGGGGGGGGGGGGGGATGGAGAAGATCGGACACGCGTCGATAGGGACGACAGTGGGGGAGCAAGATGCTGGGGAAGAGAGAGTCCGGGGAAACTGGAGTGACTGTGAGCGGTTTGTTTCTTTTTTGTTTGCCACTAATGATGCAGCAATGTGTCGCTTCTGCAGATATCATCGCAAGAAAACGGAATAGAGATGGAGAAGGACGGTGGAATAAACTGGACAAAACAATAAAGGATCACTTGAGATAGAGGTGAGAGCAATTTCAAAAAAAGAAGGGTAATGTTATCCCCAAACTTTCTAAGATCCAAGATAATCGGCAAGGATGTCATGGACGAGACTGGGCAGAGAAACAGAGACATAGAGACAGAGACAGAGAGACAGAGGTCAAAAAATGTGGAAAAAATACAAGAGAGAAAGAGGGACGCAGACTTTTATCGGCTTCACTCCCGAAGGGCTTGGCAGCTTGGTGGTTTCTCAGATGGGCATTGTCAGTCTAATGTCTGGGCGTCTGCAGGGTGACGATGTTCTCCGAATCCGGGAGATAGAGATGGAGAACCCCAAACTTTTTGGGTGCCCCATTTTGTGTGTAGTTTTCCAGGTGAACCCCACGGGGCTGGCCAGGATAATTGGAGGGCTTGAGTAGGAGGACGAAGTAGAGTCTTGGCAAGAGTCAATGGCTTGAAAGTTGTCCAAAAAAACGGAGAACGGCTACTTCTGTGCCCCTATGAAAGGAACCACCTGGAATGGTTCGTCTAAGATTCTGCTGCTTTGTTTCTTTTATCGAAAAAGAACGCCGTAGACTGTGATGAGCTTCAGCAGCCACCACCGTCAATAGGCGTGCTGACAAGCAGATATTTGGCACATCGGCGTAGCTTGACCTGTGAAGTGCACAAAAT
>JADMNF010000146.1:0-84011 GCA_016097085.2 Sporothrix curviconia | reverse complement strand
TAATTAAAAAAGCCGCGTCCATGCTGACGGTCTGTGGTTGGGGGACAGCGTGGCCACGACGTGCTGCTACCCAGAACATGGCATCATTGTTGCCTCATCAATAACGTGTGTGCTTTTACGATTGATATTGCGTGTCCGGAGAGTCGATGCTGTCAGGCTGCCAAGAGCACTATGGCAGGTCGATAGAACAAAAGAACAAAAGAGCGAAAAGAGTCTCTCTTCTACTCATGTAGCTGCCTGTTTGGCAACGCGTCCAGCCATCTACTCTGTAGCGTCGTGCCCGTTAATTTACGTCGTTTTGTATGAACGCCGCCTGTTGCCGGAGCCGTCCCAAACCCCGAGACAACATCGAGGAACGGGCATAGTCGTCAGTCCCGGGCTCTTGCTGACCCCCTAGCTTCTTCTTTCCTAAAAGATACAAAACTCGAAACTGCAGGAACGAAGGGTTCCCCACAAAATCTTACTCACTTTCAGCGGAACATTAAGCAGCGCTGTGTTTTCTGTCCTGTCGCTTCGTCCTGCCAAACGGCTGCCGCGGACATTATCAGCGCTGCAATGGCCACAGTCATTCTGTTCCATTTTCTTATTTCCTTCCTGCGTCCCTCTTCTGTCTGGTCCGCTGCATCTGCTTGTCATTAAAAGCAGCCCGTTCCTTCCTTCTGGAACTGATTGTTTGTCTGTCGCTCCTTCTCTTTTCTTGCTTAGGCCCCCATCGTGCCTTCCCCAAGTGCCGTTGTCGTCTTCAACATCGACACCCCTGAAATACAACCTCAACTGGGCAGTCATCAGCCACCCCCTTTCCCTCCCCTCCACCATGGACTTCTCCGGGTGCCGTGACGACGATACGTTCGGCCCGCCGTCCGCGGCTGCCGGGGCGACTTTGACTTTACCATCCGCTTCGAGCAGCTGGTCCTCGGCATCATCCGCCCACCGTTTTCATTCCGCTCGTGCTGCCACGTCTGCTATATCTCTGGCAGAAGCCCAGCCTCGTTGCCGGACGTCTGCTGCTCGCAGCCAAGCTTGCCACTCTTGTTTGTTTGGCCGCGCTCCAGATCGGCCTGCTGGCCCTCAGCGCCTCCAGCCGGGCAAGTTCAAGGCCCTCCTCACGGCATCGTCCGCTCTCGCGGTCGTCGCTTCATTATGCATCGTCGCCCTCTCTTACGCCGAACACGCCCACTCGCCACGGCCTTCCATCCTGCTGTCGAGCTACTCCTGCTCGACGTTCTTCTTTGGACATTGCCATGGCCGCACGTTCTGGATGGCCCAGGCGGACTCGCTCAAGGCCGGCGTCGTCTCTGGCCTCTCCGTGACCGTTGCCGGCTACGACCTCAACTCAGCCGAGACCGTGTTTTGCCGCTGTTTTCGGCAGCCCTTGCGTTCAAGGTCGTCCTGCTGCTGCTCCGAGGCGTTTCAGAAGAAGTCCATGATGCGCCCTGACGCTGGCTGGAAGTCGGAGGACCACAGCCCGAAGAGACAAGCGGCCTGTTTGGCCTCAGTGCCTATGCGTGGCTCAACTCGCTGTTTGGCAGGGCTATCGTCGGTATGTGAGCGTCGACGACCTGTTTGCCCTTGACCACTCCATGTCCACTGAAGCTGCTGGAGGCAAAGCTCGCCAAGTACGCAAACGTGCCGCATCGCCGCCCAAGGACGGCGAGGCGTCCGATGCTGCTGCGCTGGCCGCCGGCGCCAAGAGCCTGTTATAACTTTGGCGGCAAAAAGGGCGGCCTCACCAAGGCGCTCGTCAAGGCGATGGCCGTTGAAGTTTTTTGCTGCCGTTGGCCCGCGCCTGGCGCTCACCGGCTTCCTCTTTGGCCAGCCTTTCCTCATCAACGCTGCCCTGTCCTACCTTGAGATGCCCGCCACATCCAGCACGGGACAACGGCTACGGCCTTATTGGCGCACATTCCTAATCTACGTCGGTGTCGGCGTGTCTACGGCTGTCTACTTCTACTTCCAAGAGCGCGCTATGTTCATGGTCCGTGGCGCCCTCGCGGTGCCGTCTACCGCAAGACCACCGAGCAGCGTCTCGACGCGGCTGACGACGCGGCTGCCATCACCCTGATGAGCACCGATATCGAGCGCATCCGCACTGGTTTGATGATCATAAACGAGTATTGGGCCAATATTATCCAGATCAGTCTGGCTAGCTGGCTGCTTCACCGCGAGATCGGTGCGCTTTCGCCGCGCCCCTTGTCGTCATTGTCATTGCCGTCGGCATCCTTGGCTCGCTAGCTTTCATGACTGGCCGCCGTCAAAAGGCCTGGATGGCCCTGATCCAAAAGCGCGTCGGCATGACCAGCACCACCATTGCCAGCATGAAACACCTCAAGATCTCTGGCCTGGCCGCACCATCGAAACCATTATTCAGCAGCTGCGCATCGACGAGCTTCACGTCGGCTCGCGCTTCCGTCTCATCATGTGCTTTGCCGCCACGTCGCCTACGTGCCACAGATGCTGTCGCCGTGTTTCGCCTTTGCCGTGACCTCTCGCACCCTGAACACGGCCAACGTCTTCACGGCTCTTTCGTTTATTATTCTCGTGACCATGCCCTTCGTTCAGGTCCTGCAAGGCCTACCGTCGCTCGTGTCGGCCTTTGCATGTCTTGACGTGTGCAGGACTTCCTCGAGAAGCCGCCGCGCGAGGACATTCGAGTTTCCCTGACCGCCGACAACTCTGAGAAGAAGGAGAGGCCGACGAGCCAGGCCGAGGGAGGCAATACTGTTTGTCATGATGCAGCGAGTCTCGGCTGGGGCGTGACAAGTTCGCACTGCCAAAATCCGCCTCTCCGTCCTGCGTCCAAGCTACCATTGTTGTTGGCCCCGTTGCCTCTGGGAAATCAACACTGTGCAAGGCCTCCTCGGCGAGGTTCACACTCGCCGCTGGTAGCTCGCTCCGTGTGGACCTGCGGCACATCCGATGGACGCCACCGTCGCATTGGCTACTGTGATCAGACGCCGTTCCTGTTCAATTCCACTATCCGTGACAACATTGTGGGCCTCGCCGGCCCGATGCCATCTTTGACGAAGCTGCTATCCGCCAGGCCATTGAGGCCGCCATGCTGCTTGCCCGATCTTGCTCTGCTTCCTCAGGGTGATCGCACCAAGATTGGCAGCAACGGCATCACGCTCAGTGGCGGCCAGAAGCAGCGTGTGTCCATTGCCCCGTGCGCTCTATGTCGAGTCGGATCTGTAATATTTGACGACGTTCTGAGCGGCCTCGACGCCGATACCGAAGAGCACGTCTTTAACCCGTGTTTTTGGTGCTGATGGCATTCTCAACCAAGCAGCGCCACGCCACCACCATTCTGTGCACGCACTCGGTCCGTCATCTTCCCTTGGCCGAGTACGTTGTTGCGCTCGACGCAAACGGTGTGATTGTCGAACAGGGGGACTTCCAGACACTGCTGGCCAACCGCAGCTACGTGCACGAGCCTCGGCGTCAAGAAGAAGAATAAGACAAAAACTGGCAAACGCCAACGGCACGGCTGCTGACCCAGCAGCGGCAACTCCAGCGACAAGACACGGCCGCCAACAGCGTCTCTATTGAGTCAGTTGGGCCTGCTCCTCTGCCTGCCGATGCTCCCATTGGCTGCTGCGTTGGCTTGGTCGGGACGGCGCTGAAGAAGTTGTAGACCCCGATGTGGCAGCCGCCCAAATGGCAGGTCGTGCTCTGGGTGATTCCTCTGTGTACAAGTACTACTTCTCGCGCATTTGGTCCCTGCACCGCTCTCTGCGTTTGTTGTCATTTGGTCTCTATGTTTGGGGTTTCCTCTACAACTGGCGGTATAACATATGGGATAAAGTTCTGGGTCGAGCGATTACCAAACCAGCTCGGACGGCGCTTTTTACCTCCGGCCTAATACGGCCTCTTCCCAGACACACGGGCTTGATTAGTCTCTTTAATTCGTCTGTCTTGTTCAAACTTCCGCACCGTGCATCCGCAATTTCCGGGCGCTCGCCTGCACAGCTGAGACTTCTGCAAAGACCGTTGTACCGAGCGCCCTGCTGCGCTTCTTTGCCCACGACGAGACCCTTTGGGCAGTGATTTTAACAAAACTACTTTCTCTCAAAGACTGACGCTTATTGACGGCGAGCTGCCTGGCGGCGCTGATCAACGTCGGTGTCGGCTGGTTTCTTGACACCTGTTGTCAGTGCCGCCGGTCATCGCCACATCGTCGCCTTACCTGGCCATCAACCTAATCCTCCTTTTATCTTTGCCATTTTCTATTTCATCCAAAAGTTCTAGAACCATGCGCACATCCCGCCCGCTTCCGGTCTGCTCCGAAATCCTCGAGGCCAAGTCCCCGCTCTACACAAACTTCCTCGACACCATGAAGGGGCCCTTTGCGACCTTTCGTGGCTTTCCCGGGCTGGGTCGAGTCTGGATCATCGCAACGGAGCGAGCTTGTCCGACCCGCTCGCAGCGTCGCGGCTTACGCTGCTTGGGCAATGATTCAGCGCTGGTTGACGTTTACGCTCCAGTTTGTTGTTGCCCATCCTGTGTACCATTCGTCGTCACCTTGGCCACACAGCTGCGCTCCCAAACACAGCCCCTTTTACGGGCGCCAGCTTGTACTCTCCTCGGCTCATGAATTTTGGCGAACATTCTGGGCTTCATCATAGTACTCATACACAATGCTCTCGAGACGTCGCTGGGCGACTTTGTCAAAGCCGCCTCAAGACGTTTTCGCGAGAGCGTGCCAGCGCAATAAACGGGTACTAAATGACAACGCGGCAAGAAAGACGGGTACTTGGGCCGCCGCCTCCCGTGGCCTTCTCCACGGTGCCATCCGCCTGCAAAACGTTACGGCCACCTATGAGTAAGTTTTTTTTCTTTTTTCTTTTTTCTTTTTCCTGCTTTTTCTTTTTCCCAGCAGCTACCCTGATTCTCAATCAGTCACTAAAACTTCAGCAGCGATGTCTCAAGCAAACCCAGCAAGGCTCCTCACTTTGTGCTCGATTAATATCAGCCTGACGTTCCGCGCCGGTGCCAAGGTGGCCATCTGCGGCAGAACCGGGAGCGGCAAGTCGTCGTTTATCCTTTTGTTGTTGCGCCTCCCTGGACCCATACACCCCCAGAAGATGCAGATGTCTCTGCGACAGACGATGCAGCCCAGAAACCCTGATCTACATTGACGACCCTGCCCGCTGCACACCATTGACCGCTCCACCCTGCGCGAGCTGTCATTGCTGTGCCCGAGGACACAAACTTCTTGCCCGACGGCACGTCTTTTCCGCACAACCTTGATCCTTTTGGCATGCCGCACGCCGCCATGTGCCAACCGCCCGTCAGACAGTCGAACTCTGGCCGTTTTGCAGGGGGGGCGCGGCGGCCTGGAAAAGGCAGGTTCTGACGGGTGCCCGACACGCTCGTTCCCCCAGGGCCAAGAAGCAGCTTGTTTAGCTGCCTTGGCCGTGCCATCCTTGCGACGGCGTGTCCGTGCGCTCCGGCCGGGCCAACCCCGAGAGCCCGTGGTGCTGCTTACCTTGCACGAGTTAATCCTCGAGCGTTTTTGACCCCAGGAAACAGATCGCGCCGCGGGATGCGACGGCCATGAACCCGCTCGAGTTTTGGGTCCATACTACCACACCGGTGATTTGGGGGAGCCCCCCGTTTAATGTGGTGAGGCCCCCTTTCGACACGGTGATGCGTTCTCGACGCAGGGGCCCGTGTGGTGGAGACGGGCGTGCGCGTCGGAACTGGTGGAGGTTGACGGGCACGCGGGTTTTCCCCGGCGAGCTGTGGCTCGTTGGGAAGAAGGACTAATTTATGGAAAAAACGTAACGTAAAATAAATGGTACTTTGCCCACCACACACACATAGACCACGAACAATTAAACATACATCGGGTTTCGGCACATTTTGTGTTGGGTATCTGACCGAAAATTCTTTTCGCCTGATGAACGCTGGTACCAGCAAATGTCCACTTTTTGTTGTATCTACCGAAAATTCTTTTCGCCTGATACCTGGTACAGCAAATGTCCACTTTTTGTTACACCCCTCACAATCACTACTCAACCTAGCAATAAAAGACAGATGTCAAAACAGACGGGTGTGATCTTCCAGCAAAGAGAGAGGCGAGAATGCCCTGATGCAAGTCAGGGTTCGGGCTAATTATCTTGCTGCCTAGAAGTTTGCAGCTAGACAAACAGTGACTCAAAGTGTACGTTGAAGAACCCAAATGTGTCCTTTTTCGAGGCCAGCTGTCAACAAAACGTTTAGTTCATCACTGACACGAACAAAACGTGCAGAATATGCATCTGGTGCAGACAGATGGCAGGACATAAAGGCCCGTCGTATGTCTGCTGGCAATTTTCATTAATTAAACCTGGTTTGTCCTCTTGGTTGAGATCGCCTTTTACTTGCTTTTTTCTACATTGTTCCTCAACAAGCTGCCGACTCAACAAGGTACCTCTTTTTTTTATTTTTTTTTTTTGGCTGTCTCAGACACAGCACCAAAAAAGCGACTCCTGACCCCCCAAGACCAGCCACATTTTTTCTTGTTTCAAAAACACATTCTTTCCCCAGGCATCGTCTGCCCCTGCCCACCGTCTTCTACCGAGCGAGCCTCACAACTTCTTTGTTCTCTGTATTTCGATCTCTCCAACTGGTGAGCGTCATCTGTCTCTTTTCTTCTTTCTTCATTGTTTTTTTGGTCCCGTCTCCATTGTTCTAGCAGCGCTTACACTTGCCTGTATGGAACCCCACTTTCGGGCGCCTTTTCCGCCAGTTGAGCGCAGGATGACGCTAGCCTTCTCTTGTGGCCTAATGGTATTTCAGGCGGGCGTTTGTCCCCCACCACTTGCCGCACCGCTATGCTCCACCCAATGCCCGCTGGGCGAGACTCCACTGGGGGTTAACTGCCCCGTTTACTGCCCGTCCAGGGGATGGGGCTGCTATTTGTCTCCTGCCACAAACGCCTGCACCACCATACAGCCTCACAGCGGCGCGAGAGAAACATCAACCTTCGTTTGTCGCCCCCCCCTCTCCTTCTCCAAAAAGTACACAAGAAAGAAGGGTCACCTGCAGGGCCTCTTGCACGCGATAAGCATTCGCCATCTCGTTTCCCCCCTTTTGTATGCTCCTGGCGCCCCGCTAGTTTCCCCCTCGTGGTGCACCTCAAAGACCTCCTTGCCTCCTGCTCCTGCCTCCTTGTTCGGTCACCCGCCTTCCTCACCAGCAGCTTTTCCCTTTGCCCCGCTGCCAGCCGCGTCCTGCGCGTCTCCAACCTACAACGCCCTAGTATCACATTCTGTTCTGACATCTGCCCTTTGTACCTGCCCTTTTTTTCTTTCTTCTTGCAAAGCCTTTGCTTCCTTCCTATTTCTCACCTGTCTACCTTTTACCAGAACGCACGGCATCCTCGGAACCTTGTGACCCGGCGAGACTTGGATCCTCGCGATACTCTCTTCGTTTCCCTATCCGCTCACTCTCGCCTGTCAGCCCTATCTTGACTCCACCAACATCTCGTACCCACCCGCATGCGCCCCGGCCTGTCTGCTATCGCGTTTGGCTTTCGTCTGCTCATTGCTCATATCTCCAAACCATCTCGAGTTCGCATCGACCTTGCTCCTCTCCTGACCAACACCTCAAATCAACGACAGCCATGTTTGACATTCTCCCCAAAGCCCTGGCGTAAGTGGAACCTTTGCAAACCTAACCAGTCTGCCTGTGTTTCGTTTGTCTCCGGCCTCTTAACAAGCACGTCCTCCGTTCCCAGGTCCGTCGCCTCCTTTCTCTTCCCCTGTTCGCTTCCTACAAGGCCTCAACACCTCCGACCCGGCCCAGCTCACCCATGGCTCATGTACGGGTCGTCCTCTCCGTCGTCCGTCTCGTTGAGTCCTGGACGACTGGATCCTCGTCTGGGTGCCGTTCTTACCAGTATTTCCGCCTTTTCTTCCTCCTCACCTCGTCCTCCCACAGACCCAGGCGCCCGCGTCCTGTATCAGACTCACCTCCCACCCGTGGCTCGCCCAGCACGAAGCCCAGATTGACGAGTTTATCGGCTCGTCCCATGCGCGCATGCGCTCCGCCGGCATACACTACCTGAAACAGGCCATTGCCTACCTGCGCACGGCGCTGGGCCTACCTGCGGCGCCCGACAACGGCTCGGCCCAGAACGCGGCAGCATCAGCGTCCCATGGCGCCCGCGGCGTCAGCGCGCAGTCCTATACCCAGTTCTGCTGGCGCGCTTCACGCTCCCAGTGCCCGCTGGCGGGTGTGCCATGGGTTCGCTGCAGCTGCCGCGACTTCCGACCCGGCCGTCCCCTCCTCGGGAGCCGACTTTTACAATCTGCTGGCCAACGCGGTTGGTGCGCTCGTACAGCCACGGCGCTGCCGGTGGTGTGGCTGCCGGTGCGGCCGCGTCGGCCTTGGGCCGGGGCATCGTGGCTTCGGGTCCAACAACAGCACCAACAACAACTACAACGGAAACAACAACAATGGAAACAATGACAGCAACATGTCTGCATCGGGCACCCTCATTCCGCCACACATTCAGGAGGCCGACCGCGCCTCGTTCTTGGCCACCCAGCGCGAGCGTCTGCGCACGCTCCTGTCGCACTTGAACGCGAGGCCGCCCAGCTCGAAGACGAGGATGAGACCCTCTCGAAAACCTTTCCCCTGCGCGCCCTCAGCAGCGCCAGCGGCCTGAGCAAGAGCCGTAGTGAAGCCGATTTCGAAAAGATTGATGCCGAGAGCGGCGCTGAAGAGGACACACCCTACGACAGCGGCGGCAGGGCGGTGGCGGAGGCGGCAACTCTCACAGCGACGCCGTTCACCCGGTGCAGGCAAGCGCAGCTCGAGCGGTTCGTGGATGCCGTGGGGTTGGGGTGGTGGCGGCACCGGTGGCTGCACCTGGACCGGACGGCAGCCTGCCCGAGGAGAGCGAGGCTGGCCAGAGCTCGGCCGTTGAACAGTAAACTAAACGATTCGGATTTGACTCTCTTGGCCGCCTCCAAACGCAGGCCTTACCGTGCTCCTCTAGTCTTGATGTTTTGTTTTATGTAACTACGGTGTTAGGATCTTTGGAGTTTTGTGTACTTTTTCTAGTGTTCTATGTGTATTTGTTCTGTACCGGTTCATCTTCTCCTCTACATACCAGGCAGTCCAAGGATAGACGCGATGCGCCCGGGCAGGGCATGGGCGACGGTTCACCGGCCAATAAAGAACGTTTTCCATCTTTACAATACGTGTTCCGTCATCAATTTTGTCATTTCAGAACAGTTACCGTAGTATTTATAATTGGAAGAGTGTGGTATTGCGCTTGCAAAGTATATGCGTGTCTCTATGATTGTCCCACTCTGCTCGCGTATCGTACAAAAGATTCTTATGTCTGTCCCCGCTGCACCATCATGGACCCGCTCCTGCTCAGTTGCTTCTTCACCGCACCGTCCGCGACGCTGTGCCCGCAGGCAGCGCATACGGATAGGCCGGCGAGCAGTCCTTGCGCAGCCAGATCTGCCGCTTCTTCTTGGTCGTCACATGCTCAACCCACACCTCCGGCAGTGCTCCTGCTTGAACTGCCGGATAAACCGCGGGTCCCACAGCTCCGACGCCACGCCCAGGTCCTTGCAGCACCGCATCATCGCGTTCGACTTGCTGCCCTCGCCCGCCGTCGCCACACCGTCCTCGCCGCCAAAGTACGGGCACTCGCCCCGCGCCTCCGCCACGTATCGGCCCTGCACCACCAGCGCATACTCCCGCGACACCACCTTTTCGCCCACGCCAGCTCGCCGCGCGGCGCCAGGGCCCCAGCCGCCCGGGCCAAAGGCCATGTTGAGAATGCGGCGGTACTTGATCTCGGGCAGGTACAGAAATGCCGTCGGGCTTGATCCTCAATGTCCTGGGGGTCGATGGGCGTCATGAGCACCTCGGCGGCCTCAGCGGAGAAGCGGGTGGTGGACAGGCCATGGAAGGACGACGACCAGTCGACGGGAGGCACATTGGGGTCGGCAGCCGGGCCAGCGCAGGGCCAGTCGCGTCAGGGAGGGGAGACGTTTCGGATGTTGGACAGTGTTGCTGCCGCGGTGGCATCGCGGCGTGCCGGCGTGCGCCGCGCAGCAGCGGCCGAGCGCGTTGTGGCGTGGATGGGCCGGCTGGCAGCCGATGTGGGAGAGGGGATGCGAGACGCAGAGGCAGCGGCGGCTGTCTTCTTGGCGGATGCAGTTGCTGGCCGGTGGATGGTGTGCGCACGGCTGTGGTGGATGTGGTGGAAGTGGAAGCAGAGCGAGAGACAATGGCAAAGCGGTTGGCCGGCCCGCGGCAGAAGCCGCAGAACGCGCGGGGCGACATTGTGCAAGACGAGTTAGACGAGAGAAGGAGGAGGCGAGAGGCTCGTCGAGGAGGTGTCGTGAGATTGGCAGTGTTGGTGGTGATTGAGATGCTCGATGTTGAAGTTTCTTTTAAGTGGCTGGTGCAATTTTACCTTTACGTGTACCAAAGGCCCGTAAGCTACAGGTGAGTCTTGCGCTAGCAGCCGCGTGAATGGCTCCACCAAAGCGGTGCAACGGTTTTCACAGAAACTAGAACCACAGCAGACAGACAGGGGCAAAACAGCATTCTGGTTATGTTAGGGAGAAAGAGCTAAGCAACAAAATGAAATGCTGAAATTATTGAAAGAAAATAAACGGTCAAAAAGAAGACGGGCTCATCAAAGTTCGGACGTCAGCATGGGAGCAAAAAGGCAAAAAGGAAGTGATAAGAGTGGGATTCGAACCCACGGCTCTTGCGAGACTAGCAAGTTCCTGTTGCAGGAGTTCCGATTGGTAATCTAACAATCCCGTAACCTGAAGCTAGCGCCTTAGACGCTCGGCCATCTTACCATTTGCTGTTGTTGGCGAATTGCGCTAGCCTTGGGATAGATAAAGGCAGCCACTGCGGCTGCTGAGAAGTTCCAGCGATATGCCAGTATGGAGCAGAGTTTATATTCGCATCAAACCACCTAAAAACACAGATATAATATACACAAAAAAGTTGGTTTTACAGCCGTTTCTCGTTATCCTCCAATTTGTCCCCCGCTCAACGTCTTTTGTGCTGGTGCGCTCATCGTTCCTGTGCGCCTTCCAGCACTCTCGGAACCTTTCCATCTGTATGGAGTCAAATGTCAGCCCATGTGTTTGCCGTGTGGGCAGCAGCATCCAACGCGCTGCTGCTGCGTCAATTGCTTCTGGCGGCATCCAGTATTTGCCTCACCTCGTCTTTGCATGCTCTCCAGTCCCTCTTCTCAAAGTAGCAGTCGGTCAGCTTGGCATTCTCGTCTAGCCGTGTCAGCCATTGTTTCCAACTGTCGTTATGTATGCTTCAGCTCAGTCACTTAGAGCATCTGTCCATCTTACCTGCACAGCCAGTGCTGAAGATGCGCTTATCCCTACATGTGGGAGGTCTATTAGCAAATGGCTAAAAGTATACAGTGCCTTGGAGATCATCGTGTCTTTTGTGTCTTTTGTTGGCCATGTCGACCTACCACTCGTCTGGCTCATCGTCGTCTTCCGCTGCAGCTGCGGCGGCATTGCTCTCGTCCTTGGACATGGTCAATCCAGAGCAAGGTAATAGACAATGCTGTCTCTTGTGGACTGTATTGTTGAAAATAATGTTGAGTATAATGTGAATAAGAGCGGTTGTTGGTTGCACCTTCTGTTGTTGGGGCAAACAAAATAGGAAAGAGTGCAGGTTAGTGGATGCTGTATTACGCCAAAGCTTCTCAACAAATGGGCGTGTCATACAAATGCCGATGGCACTAAAAAGGGCGCTGTAGGGCGGTGAATTCTGTCATCCATTCTGACAAACCTCTGGTGCTTCTTTAGCGCCTTTTCGGACCGCATTCCCCTCCATCGCGCCTTCTCTTTCCCCAATCAATTGCTTGCCGTTGGCAGCCGCTTCCGCCTCGGGAAAGAGCATTGGAGGATTCGAGGTGAAAAGGGAAAAAAAACTGGAGAGCTATAAGAAAGGAGCATGAGCAGCCCCAAAGTCAAACAATACCCTGTCAATTGACTCACATCACAACGCACAGCAACTCAACCCTCCACAGAGACCATGCCGCAACGCAAGCTCAACGTCCTGGTCTACGCCGGCTCCGCACCACCTCCGAGTCCGTCCGCCACTGTCTGCTCACGTTGCGTCAGCTGCTCTACCCCAATTATGCCGTCATTCCCGTCACCGAGGATGCCCTCGTCAAGGAGCCCTGGCAGGCCACCTGCGCTCTGCTGGTCATCCCCGGCGGCGCCGACATGGGCTACAGCCGCGTGCTCACGGCGCCGGCAACCGCCGCATCGCGCAGTATGTCCGCGCGGCGGCCGGTACCTGGGCTTGTGTGCAGGTGGCTACTACGGCAGCGGGCGCTGTGAGTTTGAGTCGGCACAAGCCGCTCGAGGTGGTTGGCCGGCGTGAGCTGGGGCTGTTCCGTGGGACCTGCCGTGGCGGTGCGTACCCCGGGTTTGCGTACAAGAGCGAGGCGGGCGCGCGGGCCGTGCAGCTGACCGTGCACGGGGAAGCGTTTGCGGCAAAGGGAGCCAAGGACAAGGAGAAGAAGGCGGCGGCGGCAGAGCTGCCCACGGCGGCGTACAGCTACTACAATGGCGGCGGTGTGTTTGTGGACGCCAAGAGCGCAGACAATGTGCAGTGCTGGCCAGCTACCCTGACGACATTGCCGTGGATGTGGCAAAGGGCGGGCCGCCATTATCTACTGCTCCGTGGTGAGGCGCAGCCATCCTGACAGGGCCTCATCCTGAGTGAGTTTCGCTGTCTCCTCTATTTGTATTCAAAGGGACTTTCAAGTGGCAAAGTATGTCCTAACGATTGTCAGGTTCGAGCCGGCCAACCTTTCTGAGCGCCCGGATCTTCCACACTATGACGAGTTGCTGCGCACACTGCGAAGGACGACGAGTCACAGGCCCGGGTCAAGCTGTTCAAGGCCTGCCTGGCAAAGCTCGGCCTCGAGCTCGGCAACGGAAGCGCCATCCAGCCGCGGTTGACAGCCCTGCACATAACCACATTGTACCCGGACGAAGTGCAGGAGCTCATGTACAGATGGAGGAGATATGGCAAAGAAGGGCGACAACTCGTTCATTCGGGGGAAAACGATAATTTCCGTGTCCTGCACCCGGACTCGGGCCCTTGGCATGGCCGGCACAGGCCAATGTCGCGGCTCCGCTCGACCAGGACGACAGCGTCGACCAAGGGTACGGCCAGAGCAACCAGAAACGCTTCAGCTCCGGCATGCTCATGGACCTTGCCGACCGCGCCCTACGATACCCAAGCTGTCGGAACTGATTGACGTGTAGCAGCCGGCACTGCTCCGGCATCTGAAACGGAAATGTTCCGGTCCATCCTGGAGGCCATTGCCAACCACGAGGAAGAAGGTCAAGATAACAGCAGCAGTAACCCAGCTGCTGTTGCAGCATCCTTGTCCTCGTCATCGACAAGCGAGTGGAGGGAGTCGTGGCGGAAACACAGATCAGCCTTTGACCGCATCATTGAAGCTATATACCAAGCTGTTGGGCGCGCTGTCCTCGGCCACCCTGACGACGTTCCCAAAATGGACCTGGAAATGAAGCAGGAGATGTGGAGCTCCCTCGTCCACTCATGGGAAGACAAGCGGAGACGGGAAGAGGAGGAGAGCCGGGCCCGTGACGAGAACGGCGAGATCATACCGAGGAGCGAGCTCGACGAGGACACGGCAGGACGGCTTATGCAGCTCGTTGACGAAGTGGCTGGCGACGACACGGATGATGGCACAATCAAAAAGATTGTCATCTACGAGGGCGGCTGGCCAAGCAAGGTGGCCGTTTTCGACTGCAGCGTCTTTTACCAGTCCCTCGCCCACTACCGCGACGCCCTGCTCTCCAACAACAATGTCTACAGTCCGGACGAAGACCTGGAGTGGGGCAACCAGCTCATGTACGCCAAGGTCACGACCAGCACCAACACGCTACTCGAGAAGAACCCCAAGCTGCTGGCCACGCTTCCAACAGGCTTTACTGTCACGGCCACGCGGCAGCTGGCAGCGCGTGGTCGCGGCTCCAACGTGTGGCTCGCGCCCGAGGGCCAGCTGATCCTGTCAACCGTCATCAACCACCCGCACCGATTTGGCAGTGGCAGCGTCTTGGTGGCACCAGCGGCAACCGACCCGTCGTGTTTATCCAATATCTTGCTGCCATTGCCATTGTCGAGGCCATCCACGCCTATGCGCCCGGCTTCGAGGCGCTCGACGTCAAGCTCAAGTGGCCCAACGACATCTATGCCCTGGACACGACCAGCGGCGATGCCAAGCCGGGCTATGTCAAGATCGGCGGTATCCTGTCATACTGCGCTTTCCAGAACGGCCCACTACCAGGTAGTGCTCGGCATCGGCCTCAATGCGTCAACAGGCGGCCCACGACCAGTCTTGAGGCGCTGGTGCCGCCAGCCCTGCGCGAAAAGATGCTTGCTCAGCCGCGTCGTCCACCAACAAGGAGGTCATCAACAACGACAAGCTGCTGGCGTGCGTGCTCGTGCACCTCGAGGCGTTGTACAAGCAGTTCTGCCGGCAGGGCTTTGCAGGCGAACTGGAGCACCTTTACTACCGCCACTGGCTGCACACCAATCAGATCGTGACGCTCGAAGCGGTGGCTGGCACGCCGCGCGCCCGGGTGCTGGCATCTCGGCCGACTGGGTCTGCTGCAGGTGGCCGAGGTTGGTGCAGACCGTCGGTGCATCGTCTCTGCGGGGCGGTGAGGGTGAGGACGACACGCAAGAGCGGCTGACGGGCCGGGTATGGAAGCTGCAGAGCGACGAGAACAGCTTTGACTACTGGAAGGGTCTGGTGCGGACCAAGACGTAGAGAAAAAAAAAAGCGACGGTATCTTCTGGTATATTTTGGAATATTATAATAGAGATTTCTTTTCACTATCTTTTCAGAATTTTGGATTATTCTAGTCGAAGTATTAGTTGGTGGCTTTTTTGCGACGTGGAAGTTGCTGGCTCGAGGACAACACCGGCCGACATCTATCGCAGGAGAAGGAAGGCAAGGCTCCGCGGAGCAGCAAACGACGACAAGCAAGAAATTTGTTTTGATTAGAATTCACTTTAGAAACAAGTTCGCAGCTTGCAGAAGTACTTAGAAAAGCTGTCGTGGCACTGGCAGCTCGAGAAAAGGCCAAGTTCACTGTCCAGCCCGGCTCAGTCCACCTTGTCACTGCATTCACCTTTCACTTACTTTGTTCTCACATTCACTTCAGATGTTTCTCACTTTTCGACAGCAAAAACCCCGACTCTTTTCCCTGACTGCCCCTCCAACAATCGAAATTCGTCAGCCCAAAGTTTCTCTTTCATCCTTTAAACTTTTCAATTTCTCTTCTCCTCTTCTCTCTCCGCTCTCTTGTCTACTTCCTGCAACCATACCTGAAAACGACACACCATCTCAGAAAGAGCAAAGCATACATACCTGCATCTCTATTCCACCTCTCTTCTCTCTATTTCAGCTCTTCCAGCTCCTTAATCCCAATATCTTCATCCTTGCTGACACCAGTCCAGACTGCCAATCCTTCCAAGATGAGTCGCCACATACCGCGCGATCGGGGTCAGGCCTGGGCAATAACAACGGCAACAACGGCATCTACAACAGCAGGAGCAATAGCAACAGCATGAACAACTCGAGCAAAAATCCAGGCAACAAAGCCGCAACATCTCCAACAGCCACCCGTTGGCAGTTTCCTACCCTGCCGCCCCCGCCAAACACAGCTCGCCGCATACCAACAATAACAACAACAACAACAACAACAAAAGCCGATCCTCCCTTTTTCCCACGACGCGCGCAAGGTGCACCTGTCCTGCACAGCGTCGACCGCCACGATACCCTGCGCTGCCCCGCCGACTACGATCGCGGCTACTACGACGGCATCAAGTACGGCCGACGTAATGCCCAAGCCCTGCTGAACAACGACGGAGCATACACTGCCGGTAAGCAGCAGGGCTACCAGGACGGCTACCAAGACGGCCGCGCGAGGGTCACCGTACTGGTCACCGAGAAGGGCATCGGGACGGGCACCGGGACGGCTACCAGGATAGCTTCCTCCGTGGCCACGAACGGGGTCACCAAGAGGGCCATCAAGAGGGTCGTGCCGCTGGCCTTGCTGCCGGCCATGCTGCCGGACACGCAGCCGGGCACGCGACCGGGCACGCTGCGGGCCGGGCAGAGGGACATCGCCTTGGCTTCAGAAAGGCTATCAAGAAGCTACAATAACGGTGTGGCAAAACATATGGCAGTTCCAGTGCCACCATGCTCCGTGGCAATGTACAAGAATTTGTCCCCGGTCAGAAGATGGTGCAAATGGCCGTCCCTAAGCAGCTACAGGAGAGCAAGTCGTCTCCTGTTCCTGTCATGTCGAGCCCACCTCTGGTCGTCAATGGAAGCAGCGGTCCAGGTGTGAGCCCGACTGCATACAAGGCGCGTCTTGATACCAAGGAGTGGCAGCAGGCGTTGCGAGCCCACGGCATGTATATGCGGTGCCAGAGGTTGTTTCTGTATCCAACGAGATACAGCATGCTGCTGTTTCGTTTGCTGGTGGCCAGATCGGCCCCATTGCTGACCAGCAACAGATCTTCCCCTGTGAATAATCAGGTAAGATACATCGCAACCCAGAATATCCAATGTCAAATTGTCCAGTTTACTGACCAAGGCTGTTCAGCAGATCAACGGTCCGAACCTTGGCCACCTTGGCTCTCCCGCGAGCACTGCATGAGCCAAGCCATTGGCAGGGTAGACAATGAAGCAGTCACGACCATGCGAGCCCGGGCATAGGGCAGCCCATCCTCGCATCCGATCCTGCAATGCATCAAGCTGTCCATGAAGCGGAGCGGGAAACTGTTGAGGCGAGCCAGCTCGATGGCCAGTCCGTTGTTTGAGCCAGACAAGGAGGCTGTTGACGTTGACGCTAGTGCTCAAGTCGATGCGTTGCGTGACCAGCACGAGCACGCGTTCTCAGGCTCGGACATTCAACACGAGAACAACGACAGCGACGACCAAAACGATCCTCTTGGAGAGGTTCAGTCCTCTCTCCCAGCTACAGATAAAGAGAACACGGCCCAAGATGTTCCTTTTGACACTGGGCCGAGGTGGTCAACCCTCTCGCGTCCGTGTCTACGGCCTCACTCGGCTCCGACGCGACTTATGGTGGTCCATAAAAACTCCAAAGCCGCCACAAAAGTCGACTCTCTACTTTTTGGTGCCATCCCGTGGTCATTCCCAAGCTGCCATGGCTCTCTCTTTCTCGGACTCAGTCTTTTGCTTCCTTGAGCACCGACTATAAGAAGAAGGCATTCCCCGTTGAGGTCATTCCTGTCTGCGAGGACAAGGTAAGTAGTCACGTCTGTTCAAAAAACAAGAAATGCTGTCAAAACATAGCCCTAACCAGCCCACAGAGAGAGGTCTTGCCAGAGACAATTGGCGAGGAGAATGCTTCGACTGTCATTTTGCAGTACTCTGACGAGAGCGACGCTGGCCTGGACTCCTCCGACGACAACGATGATGACCCTGGTGAGACGGAGACGGAGACACCACAAGTCCCAAGCCCACAGTCTCCTGCTGTCGCCGCGTCAAGCCCAGCTGCAATTCGACGACATTGTCATCTTTCGCAACTACTTCCCTGACCCTCCACTTCCTGTCTATCCTTCTGCTCTGTACCAGTCACAGCCGTGTTCGAGATCGGCCCCGACCAGGCACCGCAGATCACCGAGAGCTACCCGCTGTTCCATGGCCGAGACCGCCATCCCATTGCCACGGCCTACCACTTCCGAGCAGGCCAGATCGCCAACCCAATCATTGATATCCGCGACAAGAAACGGCATCGTCTTCCCTGTGGGCGGCCGCACACCACCCGTGGCATCCACAGGGCTGTCCCCGACCATGTTGTCTACAAATTTGGGTTCGCACCGCCCAACCACGCCTCCACGTCCATCTCAGACCCAAACAATCCTAGCCGTAGCGGAAGGGACCAGACGGGCACGATGGGCGCTGAGCGGCTCGGCCGTTGTGTGCAGCACGGCTCTCGACCTGTCCCATGTGCGCCATTACTCCGTCGTTTCGCTTCCTTGGCCCGGGCGAGGCGATTGCGCGGATCCTGGACCACACCGGCCGGCCTGTGGCGACCCGCAGACCGACCCGACGTCGTTTTGGCGCTTCCGGCCCATGGGTTTCGGCGATTTTGATATGAACGGTGCTCTCTTCCGCGAGTCATCCTTTGCCGAGGTGCAGCATCCGGACGAGTCCAGCCGTTCCTGCCTCGCGGTTCATTCCCCAGTACGACCCGAGGTCCTGGCCACAATGTCCAAGACGTCGGCAGCAGCGAGGACGGCCATGACCGCAACAAGGACAAGCCGCTGCCACCGACTACCCTGGACACGTTTTATTGCGAGCAGTGCGACGGCATCACCTGGCTGTCACGCGTCGCAGCCGGCCTGCTGGTAGTGCGGGCGGCGGCGGTGACCGCACCTTTGGCAAATCCCACCCGAGCCATCACGCGTCGTACAACGAGACCTGGAGCCGATCCGAGTCGTTTTTGTTTGCCCGGTCTCCGCAACCGGTTCCCCGAGCAGTCGGGCACGACGCGGTCGCTGTTTATCCAGATTGCCGCCATCGAGCTGCCCAGCAGCGGGCAGGGAGAATTACAGGCAGGTGTTGCGTCAAAGAGCGGCAAGAATACAAGAAGAACAGCAAGAACAACAAGAACAACAGCCCTCGACGGTTCGGCGTGGCCGCGTACTTTGGCTCCGGCTCGCGCTTCAACAGCCGCATGGACTTTGACCTGGCCACGGCCAGCATGGAGGTGGCGTCAGACCCGCTAGAGGTATCGCCCGCGGCACTGAAACAGAAGCAGCGGGAACGGCTGTTGGACATGCCATTCGAGGTGTTTACGTGCAATGCAGGCCCATTGTGGCGGTTGCCGTGGCACTGCACCGGCTGTGGACAGAGGTGGTGCCGGCGCACCGGTCGGCCATATGACCAGGTCACGCGGTACAACAGCGACCACTCGCGGCGCAAGGCGTACCGGTTCCGGCCATTCTCGTGACGGAGTCGGCGTACCTTGTCGACTTGTTCAGCACGCAGCTGCGGGAGCGGTGGCAGCGCAAAGTTCCGGACATACCAGCAGAGCAAGGGCAAGAAGCAGCAGCAGCGGCAAGGCGAGCTCTGGCAGCGGCTCGAGTGCCAATGCTGCGGCGATCATTGAGAAGTTGCTAGTTGCGTGTGGCACGGCGCCGGCGCCGCCGAAAAAGAAGAAGAACCGGAACAAGAAGAAGAAGAAGAGAGCGAAAAGGCCAAGGCGGCGCAAGATCAACAAGACACAGGCCACGGGTAGCAGAGACGTCCTCGTCGAGGTCACGACGACAACGACGACAGACGTTTTTGGGTGAGGGCGACCACAACGAGAAGAACAGGACAACACAAAAAACAACGAGAATGCAAAACCGGCGAGAACAAGGACGACAACGACAAGATGGAGATTTGACGTCGACAACAGCAGCCACTCGTTTTCCATCTCCACGCCGACCTCCCAGCTGCCCATCGCCGTCGCGCGCCCGCCGCCGCTGCCAGCCCCCGCCCCGACGCCTGTCGCCCTGGCCGGCCCGGCCTCTTTGTCCGTTGCTCCAGAACGGCGCCCGGCGACAATCTCGACTTTGACCGCCACGACGGCCGGCTTCCTGTACTGCAGCACCCGCGGCGCGACGCTGGCCAACAGCGTGCTGGTGCACCTGGCCTGGCGCTACATGGACCTGCTGCGGTGCCACGGCGTGCACGTCTCGTTTTACCACGTTGACAGCGAAACACATTCAAGGTGCGCGGGAAACCTGGCGCGGGAGGTGTGAAGAGGAAGGAAAGGAGCGAAGAAGTCGGAGTACGAGCATGTACGCCGTAATGAAGGCTTACGTCGAGCGTGGAAAAGGCACGCCGGTTGTTTATTTGTTTGCATTTTTATTTCGGCGAGTAAGGCTGTGGTTGTTTCCTCTGTGTTCTTGTACTGCTGGCAACAAATGCAACCCATGTTCCTCGTTATACATTCATCGTGCCTAGTCAAGTGAAGCCGGGTTAAAACGGACAAGATTGTGTCACCTCACCTTGCCAGATGTGCACAACGTTTCATGGAATCTCAACCGAGAAGCAGAGGACGGCATCTTCCTTTCCTCGCTTCTGAAGAGCTGTGGCGCTACATCGACTGTGCCACAGCTGAGGAGTAAGCAGAGTGTCCCATTGAGTTTGAGCAAAGATATCTGACAAGTTGCAATTGATCGTTCACGACGAAATACTGCACAGCCTCGTACACGGCGCAATTCACACGCATATTTTAGGCCCCAGCTGCCCTTTGACTCTTAAAAATAACTTGGGCATGCGCATGCCCTTTTTTTATTGGGAGCACAGGCAGCAATAACGACAGAGGCGCCCGTGCATTGCAAGCTGGGTGGAAATGGTATCTTCACGAGTGGGCAAAAGCAGGGAACACAGGCTTGTATGCTGTCAGCAAGACAGAAACAAGACAAGAAACGGCCGAGAAGGGCCGCACGCATGCTTCTTCGCTTTTCTTTCTCAGCACTCGTTCTAGAAGGACCCGGGAACTGCCACGGCCATGTGTCAGAAACGGTTTTGGTAAGGCAGAGAAAACGGCGGCCGGACGGCAAACGGGAGGAAAAAAAGGATGCTTTGAGACAGAGTAAGGAATCCAGACATGACAACACGCCCCCTCCTTCGTGCGGCCTTTTTGTTCAAGCGTGTTGAGCGTGAACGTGAATGTGATTGGTTGCGCAAAGCCACTTGGCAAGCGGAAAGTACGTAGAGAAAGACGTGTGAATGAGTACAGTGAGGAAGGGAGACGAGGGTGCAACTTGTTTTCTGTGTTGTACATATTTTGATTTCGCAGGACTTTGTTTTTTTTTTTTCACATTTCGAGTAATTATTCAGAAGCCAAGCTGGCAAGGAAAAGAGGAGGGAGAAGCAAAAATAAGACAAGCCGGAAGCAGAATAGCCAATGCAAAGACGAACCACTCCTCCTTTTTTCGTCCCACGAGTGCATGCAACGTGGTGGTGGCGTGATCACAAAAGCTGCAGTTGGTGGTTTGCTTGGGCATGGACAGACGCTGTAAGCGCCCAAAGCCTGGCAAGTGAGGGGGCGGTTCGCGGGGGTTGAAGGCTAGCAAGCTGTAAGTGGGGAAGTAAAGGGTCTCTTCACAGCCGCCTTCTCTTGTCGTTCTGCTCAAGCCTCATGTTCAAAGAGTCCAGCTCAAAGTCATGGTCTTTGGAGGCACGGCGATAAAGGTCACGCGCAGCCCTGGCCCTCATTGTTCGTAGCCACTGTATCCCAAAAATTACAGCACGTGCGTGGAACGGGCAGCATGGTAGGAGAACGGGAAAGAATTGGCAAGCACAAACGCAAGCCCTCTGTGCAGCTTGCGTATGAGCGGCACGGTTTTTTTGTTCTGGGTCGTACAGAGGCCCTCCGTGCCACCTGCTCTTCACAGAGTGGTGCACGCCTAGTGAGGGCGCTCGACGCTGGGTGGACGAGATGAGGTGTGTGTGTGTGTGTGCTGGCGCGACCACCCGTTTCTTTGAATGGTGCTGTCTACGGCGCGGGCAGAAGGCAGAAAAGATACGTCGCTGGTCGATTCAACTGATGGCGTTGAATGTGTATATTCCGGAATGAGGCTCTTGAGTCCAGCTGTCGAGATTGCAAGTCGTGGCTGTGACTTGGGCCATCTATATGTCTGCATGGAAACACAGCGGAACACAGTCTTCTTCTCGGTCTATGGTGCCTCTTTGAGTCTCTTCTTTGGTTCCTCTGATGGCCAGCGCGGCCGTTGAAAATGGGCCGCACGAATGGCCCTGCCCTCGTTCTTCCCCCATTATTTGCCGTGTCGATCCTCTCTTTCAGCCCTGCTGGCCGCGTGGTCGAGCTCAATGCCGAACGGAAAATACCCAAGACGAGAAGAAAATGAAAGAAAAAGGAGGCTCGGTGGTGGAGGGCAGCGATTCGCTGTGCATGTGCCGGGCGTATCACACTCCTTCGTCATGTTCTGTGATTGTAGAAGTGCACGTTTGCAACCCTCTCGCGCGAACCTATTCGCTGCCACTGCATATTTGCCCGGCATGAGAGTCCCCAAGAGCCTTATTGTCCTGTTGAGAGGACAATTGTCCCAGCACAGGTATCGAAAGCCACAAGGAAATCCTCCAGCCTCCGGTTGGCAAAGGGAGGAGCGAGCGCAAAGGAGGCACACGGGATGCGCTTCAAAACCGGAAGCGTCTGATGGTGGTCCGGGAGTGCACAATGAGCGCGGTCGCAAACAAAGTAAAGATTGAGGGGGGTGGTCTGTTTTTTTTTTCTTTTTTTTCTTTTTTTTTTCTTTTTTTTTCTTTTTTTTCTTTTTTTTCTTTTTTTCTTTTTTTTTTTTTTTTTTCTTTCTTTTTTTCTTTTCTTTTTTTCTTTTCCTTTTTGGCTTCCGCTGCGCCCTCACTTTCAAACATCGCAACACAGCAGCCCGTAAATATGTTCGTCGTCCTCGTCCCTTCTGCACATCGAACGGGGCGCATCATGTCGCGTTTGGGGGTCCAACGGACACGGCCAACGAAAATACAAGCTTGGGAAAATCGACATCCCGCTTGCGCGCCCGCGTCTTAATGCACACTCCCCTTTCTTCTGCGCGGGCTCTGAACTGGACTGACCTGTTGTGACTGGCCTGCAGCCATGCTGCCATCCCGGATGCTGCCCTCTCGCTGCTGCATGGTCGCTCACTGTCAGTCTCTCCACCTGCAGCACTCGGAAATCGTGTTCATGCCCAATCAATGTTTGCTCGAACTTTTTAATATTCTTACATTGTCTTGAGGGTTTCTTTTTCGTCTCTTTTCTTTTTTCTTTTTTCTTTTTTTCTTTTTTTCTTTTTTTCTTTTTTTCTTTTTTTTTTCTTTTTTTTCTTTTCTTTCTCGTCCATCGTCGCCGCCACGGTCTTTTACATTAGACACTGTTGACACAACATAAAGGCAGACATAAATCATCATCTCTGTCGGGTCAGTGCGGGCACTACCACTCTAACATTCGTTTTAAGCAACCAAAAAGGACGGCAGCCGGGTCCGTCGCCCTTCTGCCCGTCCACCCGTTGCGGACGCCCGCATGCTAGCCTACGGGGCGGTCTCCCATTTTTTCACTTGCTCTTGCTGTTTTTTTTGCGCTTTCTCCCGCGGTTCCGAGGCGCATCCAATCCAGCGACTAGACTAGTGGACATTTAGTGCCTTTAGTGGGCATTTCCCTAGGTGGTATTAGGGTGACTTACAGCATGCGTGCAGCCATTCCATCCATCCACGTCATTTGCATGGAACGTCCTTTTTTAACTGCTGCCTCGTATATTCGACATTTATTCGTCAACCTCTTTTTCTTTTTCTCGAGTCTTCTGTAAACATGCTAAAGACAGACTGCATCCGCTTATCGTCCTGCTAGCGTGCGGTGGCTCTTATTTTTGTTGGTCTGCATGACGTTGGGCGCCAACAAAGAACAAGAGGGTCTCTCTCTCTCTCTCTCTCTCTCTCTCTCTCTCTCAGCCATGGATGTTTATTTATTTCTCTTTTTTTTACACGAAACCCTTGCAAGCCTGAGGCTGTTGCTGCCTCTGTTTGGCCGGGTGATCGTCCATCCTTTCTCTTATTTCTGGTTTTGTGCGCAAATACTGTCTCATAATCGGGGCGTGTAATATGGGCTTCCTTTCCAGCTCGACTTTTTATTGACTCTAGTTTGTTAGTGGAGGTGTGTTTGCCTACTCTTGCTGCATGTCTGGAGCAAAACACACAAAATTTTCAGAAATGAGAGAAGAAAAAAGGGACAGGATGATGAACAGTGCAGAGACACCGAACCCAATCGCTTACTCTACCGATCCATGTGCACACGAGACACTGGGGTAATTTGATAAAACATTCTTTCTTATATATAAGTTTTGGTTTTACATTGTTTTTGTATTTTTTATATTTTATGTTTTTTTTTGGCAGTAGGTACTGCAAAATATATTTTATTACTCTCCTTCACTCTTGTTTTGTTGTTATTTATTACATTCTCCCAACTCTATCCCTTCATTCACGAGACATCTTTCTCACGTCCCACAAAGATATCGACAACAAAACAAATAAAAGCGAGTAAAGAAAAAGAAAAAGAATAGAATGGAATGTAGATTCTTTGTCTTCTTCCACACTGTCGAAACAACGCCATGAGAAGAGTATGGACCTAAACTGCAATAAGAGTTTGTAAAGACATGAAAAGGAAATCACTTGAGCACGAGACAATTAAAGCGAAAAAAAAGGTTCCTCCATATTAAACTGCCCAATAAGTGGTGTTCCGTCACCGCCAGTTGCTTGTCAGAGAGACCGCCCGCGTGGGCAGGCGAATGTCTCGACACAAAGTAGATCAACCGGGAAAGCCCCATCCGTGCGAGACTCTCTATATAAAAAGATGTAAAAATAATTGTGAACAAATCGAGAAGAAATAGAAAAAAAATCAGACACGCAAAAACTAATAAAGAAAACGAAGAAGACAAAAAACATATCTAATAACGGTTGTTCACCATCGTACACAGGAATAACACACCAGAAAACAATATCCACCACGCTGAAACAAATAAAAGCGAGTAAAGAAAACACGGCTACCTCGTACAAGACCAACTAAGAAAAAATGACAATGAACTTTTGAGGATCCGTTTTTGTTTTCCCAACCGCCCACCGGCCCAAGAAAATGCGCAAAAAAGACACCCCCGGACTCCCCTCTCCATCGCGAGATGGAAAAGAGGGCAGCAAAGAGACAACAGTAGTAAAAGTGAAACGTAAATAAGAAATGAAAAAAAGAGACCAAGGAGACCCAGTATCATGTATTTGTTGTCCACCCTTTGTGTATCGCCGTAAGCGCTCTTCGCAGAGTATCCATCGTGGCAGGGCAATCCAGTCCAGGGTAAATAAAGAGGAGAGGGGAGTCATTTTTGTCGTGTACTTTGTTCGTTGAGACGAGAGCTTGTTTTGTTTGTCGGGTGTTGGATTGTCGTCGCCGAGGAGGGATAGACCGGGAAGTTGGGGTATCTCAAAAAGAGAGAAAGTAACAAGGACAGACAAGAAATTAAAACAGTCGGTGCAGGTTGCGGTAGGCGATGCACCAGAGCAGGTCTAATAGATTCCAAGGACAGAAATGAAAAGACGAAAAGAAAAAATCCAGGACAGAAATAAGAAAAAAAACTCCTTTTCCTTGGAAGTAGGAAAAAACTGGAAAACGTTCCGGGTATTGTCCCAATAAAGGGGTAAAAGAGGACTCCAAAATGCGAAAACCAGATTTATAGTAGTAGTACAAGTTGAGTGGCTAGATGGGATGTAGTTTCGAGTCGTCCATCGGGTTGTTCTTTTTTTTCGGCGTATTGGCTTTTTTCCTTTATGTGTTGATGTTGTGTATAGTTTGGCAACACAAAAAAAGAACGAGGTAAGAGAGTGGATGGAGGAGAGGATGGACACACAAACCAGAAAGAAAAAACACCCTGCCAACAGCACCCACCTACTGAGTGGGCTTGCGGAGGATGTCTTCGCAGTTGGCGTCGAACCGGAGGTTCCAGAGGCGGACCGACTGCATAAAGCGCTCGGTCTTCTCCATCTCGCGGTCATGGCCGAACAGGGTCTCGACAAACTCGATACCGCGTTCTTGCCAAGCTGCGTCTTGTCGCGCTTGCCCGTAGTGCGCAGCATAGGCGCCTCGCAGGTCTTGAGCAGCTTGCGCAGCTTGTCCGTCAGGCGCTCGCCCGACATGATAAAGTCCTCCAGCATCTCACGGTTCTCCTTGGTGCGGACACGCGACATCACTTCATCGGTGCGCCGGATCTTTGCCGGCCAGCTGGATCAGCAGAGCCAGAGTTCGCCGGCCACCTCGGAGATGGGGGACGTCGGCCGTGTGGTACGCCGTCCAGTCGTAAATCCACTTGCCCAGAGAGTTGGCGTCAAAGACGCTGCCAAGAAGCATAATGGGCTCCTCTGTCGGGTCCCAGTTTTTGAGCGAGTATCCAGCCGGGATACGGTACTTTCTTGCATCGGCCTCTGTGGCCCGGGAAGGCGTAGGCGTCGCGGCAGGTGCTGCCGCAGAAGACGACTTGCGTGCCGACGCAGTGTTGGCGGGAGGGTGGTAGTGCGAACTGGAGGGCCGCGCAGTGGCAGGCCGGGCCGGCATAGGCATAGAGTAGAAGCCCGGCGAGAGTGCCCGTGGCCAGAGCCCGTAGGGGTGGTGCGCCGGGGCTCAGCGGCGTCCGTGAAGCGAGGCGACTCGAAGCCGCGTCCGAGATCCTTTTCCACAAAACCGTAGCCGCCCTGCTCGAGATGGTGGATGTGGTTAGTTCCGTACACGACATCATCATCGTAGTAGTAGGTTCATGGAGTCTGCCGCGCCGGTGCTTGTCGCTGCTACGATAGTAGTAGTAGGACTCGCCCCGGTATCGCTGCTGGTGCTCCGGCCGCGGATGCTGCTGCTGGTGCATCTTTCTCGGTCTCGACCTCAGAGGCAACACATATGTCACGCCGTCGATCTTGATGAGCTCGTCCTCGTCGGAGTCCCCAATGGAGTCTGAGGCCCGATAGTACGAAAAGGAAGCGCTGCGTCGCTCGCGCCGGGGAGGCCGAGGACTTGCCCACGGTGTCGTCGTTGCCGACTGCTTCTGCGCCGAGCGCGATGAACTCACATTGGCTGTGGCGTAGTGGCCATCGCTGGTGTACCGCGGCGAGAAAGTCGGGGCCGCGAGGAAGTGTTACCGGCGGCGTACTCGTGGTACACGCCACCGCCGACGCTGCGGTCGGCCGCGTGGCCGCCGGCGCCACCGGAGCTCATGTGGCGGAAGTGCGCGCGCGTTGCGGGCCGTTGCGGCTGGCTGCCATAATAGTAAGTCGGGCCGCGCGGAGAAGGTGTTGGCGACGGGCTGACGTACTCCTTCTTTTCGTAGTAGTAGTCGGCGGCCGGCGTCGCCGCGTAGGGAGAGTATGAACCATTCATGATGATGGCAGACTCGTCGTCGTACTTGCGCTCGTAGGCGTATGGGTAGAGGTTGCCGTTGTAGGTGTTGTAGGCGTCGGTATATTCGAGGTAGTTGCTGCGGTTGCCGGTGGCCGAGCTGAAACGGCGCGAAGACGAGGACG
The DNA here is from genome assembly GCA_016097085.2 of Sporothrix curviconia. Classification (NCBI taxonomy): domain Eukaryota; kingdom Fungi; phylum Ascomycota; class Sordariomycetes; order Ophiostomatales; family Ophiostomataceae; genus Sporothrix; species Sporothrix curviconia. Next base: position 56,863 of record JADMNF010000146.1, on the reverse strand, counting down.
ACGGACGGTAGTAATAGGCGCCCGCGTCACGCGCCGAGGAAGTAGAGGGAGATGTATAAACTGCGGTTGAAGCTGAGTGCCTATGTGAAGAGGATCTCTGGTGCTGGAAGGGAGCGTTTTGCTGGGCTTGGGGGAGAGGAACAGGAAGGGATGATGTTCGAGAGAGAAGAGGAAGACCTTTGACGTCGTCGTCGCGGAGTCGAGGAAATAGAGGAAGTAGCCGTGTGGCGGGAAAGATCGAGGCCGTGGCCGTCGGTGCGGTCACGGTCGCGATCGCGGCGGGGTGATGGGAGGCGAATTAACGCAGGGCACGCCTGGGTCGCAACGTGCAAGAAGACGATGTGGAAGAAGCGACGCCTGTCACCTTGGTATGTGGTCGGTAAGAGGAGGGAGGGAGAGCCGTCGACTGTTGGAGAACATATCAAAGGATGCTGTGTGGTGCCGTGGTGCTGGTTTGGAGGCTGTGGGGAGGGGACTGCCTGGTCGTTCTGGTGTCAGAAGCGAGGAGCAAAATTGGTCATCAGAAAGATCGCGATGTCTCTCGGATGTTCTGGAAGGCGCTGGACGGTTCGCGAGGAGTCCAGGTGGTGAAATGCGTGGGATGTCGGTTCGACGACTGTGACAGAGACGCAATTCCCGGTCAATGTGGATGCGCTGGTTCGTTTTGTAGTTTATGTGTCTGTTGGCAAGAAGCCACGGTGATGAGGAGAGAGAAGCAAAAAAGGGGAGGGAAAGGAAAAAATTCAGAGGTTGGTGGATTTTGTCTTATTATGTATGCGTTAGTGACGAGAAGGGAAGGGGCCACCGCGTGTGGTTTGGGCCTTTTCGCGCAGGAGGATGTCCTGTCGCTAAGGGTGTGTGTGAGTGGAGGTTGCGGTGGTTGGGATAGCGGAAAAGGGGGGGTGGAAAGGAGACAGGGATGCCAGACACACGTTAAACAAGGATGCTAGCGGCAAAGGTACTTGGTACCTGGGTACTTTGGGAGCCGTCGTGCGACCGCCTGGCAGGAGGGCGTGTATCTAGCACGCAAAGTATCTTTCTGGGAAGTGCGAAACGGTCGTTCTGGCCCTGCAGCGCGTTTCTTTCCTTCTTTGCAGTGCTTCCTCTTTTTCTTCCGTCCTGTTCCTTCCTGTTCTCTCGCTCCCGCCGCAGCCATTCTTTGCGAGGGCCCAACGATTAGTCACACCTTGACTCCCAAGCCACGCGAGATGCTAGTTGCCTGCCGGTCGCACTATTCTCGCTATTTTCACTATCCTCGGGCCTGCCCTTCCCAATAGCGCTAGCGAGCCAGTCCGGTGCTGTTGGTGTTGTTTATCGACTGTTCAGCATGCCATTGGCTGACGTGCGTCCGTTTCGTGCGTTCCTCACAGCGTCGCTGTTGACCGTTTTCCGTCCTGGCTGGCTGTCTTACCCCGACAGCAGCCCGTAAGACACCTAAGATACAGGGCAATGGAGCCTGTCGCTGCAGTTGATTCGTGATTTTTCCTTTCGCCTTCTTCTCCATACTCAGCTTGCCGCTGCTGCACAGCACAGCTGACTTGACGCGGAAGGGGCGAGAGGCAGCCAGCGCAAAGGGGAAGGGCGATGGACGACTGACGATGGACACGACCAACGATGGACATGACCGACGACTTAGGACTGTTCTCGGTGCAGTCCTTTCCCTTTTCTTCTCTCCCTTTCGCGTTTTTATTTCTTTTTCTTTTGCTCCGTCCCTTCAGCGAAGACCCTGGCTGGGCGTCCTCCGGTAGCGTACCGTGTGGCCGGGGGCGGATACAACAGGAAAGGGAGCGGGTCGATAGCTGGAGCCTGCTGGGAAAAAGGGCAAATGGCGAATTTCCGCAGGCCTGTGAGGAAGGAGGAGGAGCCCTGGATGCCCCTGGCCCTGTCCAGCAAAAACAGGGCCCAACCTGTGCAACTGGGCGAAAACTCTGATTTCTTGCTGTGACCTCTTGCGACCGGATGTGTCGTTCGGATTCCTTGTCGATGAGGAAAAGACTGTGACTCTCTGGACCTGCGCCTGTGCTTTTCTGCACTGCCAGCTTGTAATTTACCGAAACCCTGTGTAAGCGAAATTTGTGAATTGGGTTCTGGGAGTGGAATGGCCGTGAAAGAAGATGCAGGCAGCAAGCAGAAGCAGGGTCTTCCTAGCCTTCCTTTTTCTTCTTCTTTCTTTTTCTCCTTTTTTCTCTTTTTTTCTACTCCGTAAAATACCTTCTTCTGTTCTTGAACAAAGCTCCGATATGGCCGTGATGGCCGGTTAAGTAACCGACTGCAGCGCCTTATCGCTATCCCGGACGGTGACCAAGATATCTCAATATGAAATTGATGTCAAGTCAAATAGCAAGATACGTTATTGGACAGTTGCCGAAAAGCCAGGACCCACTCCCAGGGCCAGGCGTCCACAGTGACGACGTTGAAAGCAAAAGGGCAAAACAGAAGAGTCACAAGGCTGCGTGATAGTCTCCGGTCTACCCATAACAGATTGTAATAGGAAGACGATGTTCGATGCACGTCGTTGACTCGTATATAAACAGGCAGTCATAAATTCTTGACGTCTGGACGAACCTATCACCGTGCAGTACGGTCTACTGGAAAGGAACTGCGAATTGTCACTGGCCGATGTATTCCACAGGCTGACGTTGTCCCGCGTTCCTGGCTTTCTGGGGGCCACGCAGTGCATTGCCCCCCGAGCCCTTCTGTATTTCGCCACACCTTAGCTGGGGGTTTTGGCCACATTGGCAGGCACCAGCCTATCCAGACACCGAAACAGTGGCCGGGCTTCCGAGGAGACAAACAGCCAGCTTGTACCTTACCATTCGCTCCTTCCCGTTCAAGACGTGCCTCCGGATGAAGCACACACACACACCAGAGTCCGGAAGGAAGGAAGGCTGGGAGAAAGGGTATCTTACCTGAAGTGACACACAAAACCGGCGCGACTTCTCACTAAAAAAATTGCCTCCCAGACAGCTCACGACCACTAAACGACCCTTTTAGTGCAGCATCGCACTTACACGCCCTCCACCAGCCACGCGGTTTTCTCGAATTTTCACAGTTGTGTCTGTCTCGTCTGTGTCTGTGATAGCTCTCCTCGGCGTTTTCGTAATTTTTTCTTGTCTACCTTCCCTGTCTGAGAAGAAATGCACGCACATGACCATGACGTAAGAAACATTCTCGGGGGAGGCCAGGTCATATTGTGAAAGATACCCAGTCTTAAAAAGGAAAGAAATAAAGCGTTCCCAACGGCTTCGTGAAAGAAGAGCGTCTGCGCCAAGTGTACTCCAAGTGTGCTCCGTAATAGGGGACGTGACCATGGCGGACGGGGGTTAGCAGTAACCCGTCCCGTGAAAAAGGTCGATAAAAGACGCACGGCAGAGTCCGAGGTGAAAGCAGGACGTAGCGGCTTGTAAGTGCGGTGTTTTTTTATCCTTCTTTGTACGGAGTATCGCGAGGGTCGAAAAGAGGGAAAGACATCATCGTCATAGCCGTCATGCATGATCGTTTTGGGGAACGCGTGCTCTTTTTTTCTCGTCCGTGGTGCGTGGTAATGCTCCATAATCATTACTCGTTGATGCATGCGGGGATTCCAGGCGGAGGGCATGGTCAAGAAGAAAATAGGCAAGGCTGGTGGGCGCAGTTCGCCACAGCAAGTGGAGGAGTTCGGGAGGGAAAGGATAGAAAAGCCACGATATGCACTAAAAAGCGGAGGCAGCATGAGACGGTCCAGTCCCAGGCGAGCCAGGCACGCACTAACGCAACCTGCACGAGCATGCGCCAAACGAAAGACTTTCGAGAGTCTGAGAGTCAAAGTCTGAGAGTCTGTGGGGTCTGGTCGGTGTGTTGTGTGTCATGCAGTGTCAAGTGTCCGGGGTAAAACCTGCAGACAATTTCATCCATCTTATCTCAGACTGGCCCTTCTGCTCTGCCTCTCCAATCTTTTTTTACTCGTATTGTTCCTTGTTCCGTGCCAGCCCTGGTTTGGTGTTTACCCGGCGAGAAAGGCCAAGCGCCAGGATTGATTTACATGTAGATTGGGGCACACGACGGCATGTTACAAATACCAGTTGATTTTGGACCGTGAGTTTTGCAGCGGCTTACTAGCTGCCTACTATTAATACATAGACCAGAGCCGCACTCAGAAGCCGGCTGCTCCGTATTTGTTTCTCATATCAAATCATGGCAGCTTGGCCAGCCAAAATATCCGACTTTTGGACAAACAAGAGGCAGACCTGCACCGCAGCTGGGACGAAACATTGCACAACACTCAGCAGGCAGCCTCCTCTCGCTATGATGTCTTACCGTCGGACGCCCGGACCCTGGTTGTGAGACACGGGTGGTTTTTTGTTTCTTTTTTCTTCTTTTTTTCTTTCCTGTTCGATTCATCTGCCTGTTTCTTGCCCTCCCCAATTAGTTACACTCCCTTCCAGGGCGGCACAGGCATGGAAGTGGTTCCTCCGTCTGGAAGGTGCAAGGTGAGAGTACAGGGCGTGCGCAGAACTCGAGTTGTACCGAGCAAGGGAAAAACGAGAACATCACGGTGCAAACATGGAGTAATACAAGATACAAACAAGAACCAGAGTGGGTGCCTAGCCGCGCGCACCGTCACAAGCCAATGAAACAAATGTCTCTCTCCCAGCCATCAGCCCCCCTTCCCTTCTTTATTTTCCCCCCTTCTTCTTCTTTGTCTCTTCTCTTGTCCAGCGCACGTGTCTCCTCTCTGTGCAAACTTGAACCCAAAATACAATGCGATATTATCGGCGGCAAATGGGACTGCTGCCGTGGTCGCTTTATGAGTCCCGGCGTGTGATGCCATGAGCCATTTTTTGGCTTCTTGCAATTATTTGCCTTCGACTTTACGTGTTGTTCTTGTCTGTAAAGGGTGCCGCGTATCGTACTTTAGATGCCGCATCACCTGCTGCAGACGGAGAGTGGCTTGCATGCTGTGCCCCAGTCTGCGGCCTTGTTTACCAGGTAAAAATAAACAAACATCTCGACGTTTGTTGGCCACAGGCCAAGACCTGCAGCAATAAATAGTCAGCCACACTCTGATCCCTCCGCTTCACTTTCACCCTATCTGCCGTCATCTGCCTACCTGTTGCGTCCTTTGGCATGCCGTTCTGGGCCGTCTGGCTGGCATGGCTATATAAGTTTGCTCCGTTAGGCCCGAGTATAGATTTTTTGCGTAAATTTTTGTTTTCACTACTGATGTTTTTGGTCTCTCTCTCTCTACCGCCTTTGCTTGTCTTGAACCCTTTCGGGTTCTTGCATCAGAACCAAAAGAAATCAAAAAACGTTTGGGGGGATGAAACCTTCCGTTTACGCTACACATGCCAAATAGTCAAACGCAAAACGAGCAAACAGAAAGCCTTTCCGATAGATGCTTCATATATGCATGCAGGGTGTGTGCTCCGTAATCATGTAGCCTCCATTTACTTCAGGCCAGGTGAGGGAAGTCACAAGGGATACGACGGCGGGAAAGGAAAGGCAATCTAAAAAGGCCAGACGATGAAAGATTGGACGGGAAGCGGGAAATGGAAAACGGGACAACGGAGTCGCGTGAACTCTTTCATCCAACCTCTCAGCCGAATAATCGTGTCCTTTTTTTTCATGGACAAGGCCTGGGTGAAGGCAGTTCTGTGTTGCTAAAAATTTTTCTGCCAAGAGAAGTTTCAGCGTACCGACAAAAAGAAAAGCGAGGGCAAGCCCATGACTCAGACTACGACTCTGAATGCTCTCGGTTTGTACCCAGCATAAGGAAGAGGCGGGTAGTCACAGCACAGGGATGGCCTGGCCACTTTCAAAGGACATCATTGGAACCCCAGCCCTGGTCCAGAACTGGCAATGAAAAAAGACAAAAAAGTAAAGGGAAGTGAAGTGGTATTACAAAGCCGAAAGGAACGGGAAGGCTGGGTAAAAAGACGCGTGCCGTCTGGAGGCGGTGAGAAATAAGAATGTGATGTCTTGACAGACGTTTCAGTATTTGGAGACGGGCCGGCTGGTTGCCCGATTGTCAGATTGGTACTTTACTGAGCGGCTGTGACAAAAGTAGCCAAGATACGGTTCTCGCACCCGTTCATCTTAACCTCATAGGACCATCTTTTTATTTTATGTTGGACAGCCTACGACCAAAAGAGCAGTGGGTAGTGAAACATGGTTGGTTGGGAGGGTCTCCCTGTCTGACCACACCGAGATGTGAGAGACGAAAGAGGCAAGCAGAAAGAAACAGGTAAATACGGAGCACACCAGGGTTATTTTCTGTTTACACTTGCTCTTTTCCCTCAGCCTCTTTACATCTGCACCAACCACCATGCTGTCACACGACCGCCATGGTACGATAAGATACACTGCATTGACGGATAGGAGAACAAACTGCGTGTAGAGGAGCTGCAGCATGCGTATGCCGTGCACCAAGACGGAGAGGGCAAAGACGCATTGTGCATGTGTGGCAAGGAAAAGGGAGTGGTCGAATATGGACGAGTTGCTACATCGTCAAGCTCTGCCTGCGTTGTCAGTATCGTATCAAGAAACAAGGAAAAACCAAAGAGATTGCCTTCAAGAGGCACCCAACTGACAAAATCTAGCTTCAGACACCTTTAACCGGTCTAGACTCCTGCTGCTGGCTCCGGAATAGTGAACCTTTCTTTGCCTCTGGAACGGGGTCTAGGAGTCTCAAGACGTTGTTTGTGTCTCCGTCAACAGTGCGAATAGTCTTGGTTTTTTTTTTCTTCTTTTTCTTCTTCTTCTTCTTCTCACAGTCCCATCCTTTATTCTCTTTTTTAGTCACTGATTTGGAGCCAACGACACGCTTGAGCGCTGCTTTCGCGGCCTCTTCCCGTCTTCCGTGGTCCGTAGTCTGACAGTCCGTCGTCTTTTTGGCGTGTATTTTTTGTGGGCTGCGACAAAATACGTGGAGATACGAAGTTGCATTGCTCACCGAGAGACGGTGCTTTGCTCTTTCTCCCGTCTGGCTGTTTTTTACCGCTCCGTTTTGTCTCCCCATCCCTTCTACTCTTGTCCTCGTCCCGCTCTTGTGAATGCACAACTGGCACGCGCTCTTGTCTCTGACCAGATCGACGCGCACCCAAAGTGTCGGTGAGTCTCGAATCCAAACCGCGTCAAACACGGAGAGGCTGGCGATCCGTCTGTTACGGAAGAAGAGAACGAGAAAGAAAAGAAAGAAAGAAAAGGGATAGAGTAAAAGATGCGGTGCAAGACGAGGGGTGTGCAATTCTTGTCAACGGAGGCTCAACAAGATGTATCTTCCTTCTTTTGCGCTCCGTATTTTGGCCTATTTTGACATTTTGTGCCCCCTATTCTCTTCCATTTCTTTTCTTTCTTCTTTCTTGGCTGCACCCCTACCGCCTCCCCTAGATTAGCGCCCATTGTGGAGCTGGACCAAATATTGAGAAATGGGAGATGGAAAAGGAATGGAACAAGCGGGAACCTTCGGATCCCAGCAAAGCGTTCTGGCAGGGATATGGATGGAAGGGGAGAAAAGGGCGACAGTAGGAAAAGACCAGAAATGGCAAAACAAAACACGAGGACTCGTACTCCGTATATATGTACTGAGTACAGAGTAGAGATCGAGAAAGAGTCACACGGACATGTGCGCCTTTCTGTCCATCCTTTAACCCAAAGATCTTGGGACCGACAGAAAAGAAAACACACAAATACGAAGGGATGGAATTGCGCCGAGAAAGCGCCCCTTTCCACCTTGGCTACTCCAAGAAAACGCGGTACGATATCTGTATGCTTGTGAAGACAATGGGGACAAGCAAAGCAGCAAAACCATAAGAGCATGCATAAACATCAACAGCCGCCGCCCTGGTCTTCGTCTTAAACTTTGCAATGAGGCCAAGGTTGTCCCACAGCATCTTTTGACTCCCTTGGCCGTTGGCCTCACAAGAGAAACGAGACTGTTTTCCCTGTCCCCTTGCTCCGTGCTCTGTACTACGTACGTGTATTTTTTTTTTCTCTTACGCCCGGCTCGACGGACAGGGGACACGAATGAGAAGGATCTCCGTGCGGATTAAGGCATGGCGGGCCTGTCTGAATATTATTATTACACGGTGCACGTACCAAGGCACAAAAATACAGAGGGCGAAAATAAGAGAACGATCAGGGACGATTGAAAAAATTGCAAGCAAGGGGGCCCCTTTCCCTTTTTGGCTATTGTTCAGCCGAGCCGTGCAGGATTTGTTTTTGTTTTTTTGTTTTGGCTGCCTGGCGTCGCACAATTTTTCTTTTCCATACTGCTTCTTTCTCTTGTCCACCCATCGCGCGCAAGTTGTCCTCGCTCGATTCCTCCTCCTCTTCCTTTTCCTGTCTTGACTTCTAGCGGTAAGCAACACCGAAACGAGCTTGCGTTGTTTCGCATTTTTAGTTTTGTGCCCCCTTTTCCTATGTCTGCGATATTTATGATGCCTGCTATTGAGAATAAAACAACATTTTATTGCACCAATAAGAAGATTGAAGGAGAAATTTTTTGCCACATTTCCACACCACCCTTTCATCATCCTCCCCTGTCACACGGCCGGAAACATCCTTTCTAGTCGGTCGCTTGCCTTTTCTTTGCTCCTCCTTTCTCTTCTTTTCCACAACTTTCTAGTCCATGGGGTTTTCTCAACATGGCGTAGCTCATCCCAGGAGGAAACAAGGGGGTGTGAAGAGATATGAGTAAACATCGTAAGAACCAAATGCTTCCTACTAAAAAAAAAAAAAAAAAGAAAAAAGGACATGTTTTGAGCATGTGTTGTTGCTGGCGTCTTCGCCTTTCGTCTTTGCCTCGTCGGTAAGAGGAAAGAAGGAAGCAAGCCCTAATTTTCCCAGTTCTTCCTTGTCGAGCACAATACCCCATTCGTTCGGTCTCATTCGTATTTTTTATGTCTTTTGTCTAGGCACTGGCGTCCTGCATTGCGGTCCAACTTACCGTGGTGGGTGTGAACGACAAATTTACCCCTGCTCACCACGAGAAAAGGCGACCAAAAAAGAGACAGAATAAAAAATTGTGCATCTGTGTCGAACAGCGCACTACAAACGGTCAGCGTGCCGATTGGGTAGCCATGCATGAATATGGCAGCAGTCGCGTGTGAAGGAGGTTTGTCGGCTTGTTTATTCTCAGCCTTTACCGCTCATGCATGCTGTAAACTACACCCTGCACCCGCAGGCCAAGCCAAGCACAATGGAAACATTGCTCTTCACAGCCCTTCCTACGCTAAATGCTCGCCTGGGAATCTCTCTAATATCCCTGTCTTTTTGAGTTGTTCGACGGTTTTTTGTAGGTTGGGCCTCGGATAATTGAGTCGTCTGCCTCAAGCTCGGCATGGTATGTCTATCAACACATGTAAAGAAGGATTTAGTTTGAGAGACGAGATAACGCGACGTTTTGAGCATCGATACATTGCAAGAACAAAAGCAACGCGAGGGGACAGACAAGACACAAAGAGCAGTCGATGGAAGAAACGACTTCATCACGCAGTAGCAGCGTTGCATTGCAGGAGACAGGCAGGCGCAAGAAGCTGGGACCCGCTTGGCTACCGCTGACTGCCATGTTTCCCTTTTCTGTGACAATGACTTTTGCACTGTTTGTTTTCATTCGACCAAACATGGCATTAGCGCTGTTTTCCTTCTCGCTGCTTCTCATGTTTTGTCTACACCGTTACCTTGATCGTGCAGCGCAGCGCAAAAAGGGAAGAAAATTGTCCGCAAGACCTACGAGACCTGCAAGACTGCAAGACCGCAAGACCTACAAAAAGGATGCACACGCCCCTTTAGTCCTTGTTTTTCAGTCTTGACCCTTGGATCATTATATCTCCCTGCGGTGTCGATGGGACGCGCTTGATGATGGCCGTGTTCGGTCGTATCAGCTCTTTCATTTGCTCACCGCATCTCAAAATGGGAGGGGACTTAGAAAAAAAAAGGCAAATCTATGGTTCCTCCTTGCAGTGAAAGCACTTGCATGGCCAGCATCACAAGAAGACCGTTGGTTGGGCCACCAATGACAACAACAATCAACAACAACAACACGAAAAAGAAACGTGCTAGGCCATCTCTCTGGCCCCCAATGGAGACTGAAGCAGGCCTTTGTTGGTTCACAGTTTACACGCCCCCTTGCTCCCCATTGCCGGAGACCAACATCCATGCATCCGCCATGGCCTCCATTGTGCAGGCTTCTTCACCGACACTTTTGCATTCTCATGCCGTCATGCATGGTCCGAAAATAGGAGGGTTAGCTATCAAGGTTTTCAATTGTTTACTTTTCCCTTTCTTGGCTTCTGTTTACCCCTCGCTGGATCTTAAAATACAGCCGTGTGCGGTCCTTGGTGGTTTGTCGGTGTACGGGCCTTTGGGCTCCGATGATAGGAGCTCTGAGATGTGTTGGCAAACACTTGAAATATAAAAACATAAACGAGCAGGTCTGACATAATGATGTGGCCATGGAGTAAGCAATCAATATCTTGTTACGAGATGTTCAGCTCAGCACACCTATTGCTTTGCCGAAGACATATGGACTTACTTGGATGGCACCATACGGCGTCTTCACATACACCCCTTGCAGCTGCAGCCTGTATCGCGAGTGTGGCTGCTTCTGCAGTATCGGGTCCTGACATGGTATCCTCATTCATGCAATGTTCGTGTCCCCAGCACAGTTTTGTTCAAAGCAGTGAATGGCGCGCCTTTCGCCAAGCAAGTATACGCTGCCACTTTGCTACGTCTGCTTCGTGTATGTGCAATAGGCAGTGGCAATGCGGTGACAAGGCGGATCTCGCTCATCCAGCAGTCTCTTTCATACGCGCAAATGTTTGTCTCTTCAATATCACACTCACGCATTCCTCTTTCTGGCCCCTGCGGTAAACATCAAGCAATCTTACTCTGCGTCTATTCCGTCCTTGCATGAGAAGAAAACTCGTAGGAAGCAGCTCTCGTGTCTCTCTCCCCATTCAGTTGACCCGTTGCTCCTCTTTTCTTTCAGACGGTAAAGCTTAGACTACCCCTCGTCATACTGCCCCTCTTGCTCAACATCAACAGCTATACTTCGAGATGTGGTTCGGTCTTCCAGGAGCCCAGCCCATCTGCCTCCGTCATCGGCGGCATGTCAAAAAAGGTGCCCGAACATTATCTTAAAGACATCATACAAAGCAATCCTCTTGTAGATAAAATATAAATAAATAAATGCTGTTCTAGGGCTGGCTGCCTCAATACGTCCTTTCTGGCGGAGGCAAAATGACCTCTTTGAGTCAAATCCTTAGAAAGTGACCCAACGACATCATCGTTCATAGCACCTTTTTATCTTGCCTGATTGAAACCATATTTGGGCACAATTTAGAAGCCAAGCATGTACACTGTGAGCAATTTTTTATTGCTGTCAATGTATTCCATTATTGACGGTCGTAGATAATTCGCGATATAACTACTGGCTTACACACCCGAGTTGGGTTCGCTGTGTCTCCACGTGATCGTTGGGCTGCAATACCGAGAACACTCGAAAATGTGTCACACCTTTTTTTTCCTCTTTCGGCCTTTGATGCCGGCCTCTCCCACCTATTAAGAAGCGAAGAATTTGCATACTCTGCACGTCATGGAGTCGCCTGCTTCGTCAGCTTCTACCCTTGTCTTGTTTGATTTTTATTGACAAATCGTGCAGCAAACATTTCGAAGCGTTTGATCTTTTCCAAACGGCCTGATGCACTGCCCGATATCGTGTACGTTCTCTCATCTATGTTCACTCCCCTATTTTTTCTCCTTTTCTGACCTTTGCTCTGAAAGGTACATACGAAACTAAAACAACACTCTGCACACACCCTTTCAAGAGAGGTACCCTTTTTTCATCGTCCTTTTCTCGACCCTCTATTGGGCTTCGACATCACCCACCCAAGTGGCGGCGATGCCTGGCTCGGCTGTAGTTGGTCAAGAAGAGGAATCTTTGAAGAGCCAGGTAAGGCGGATTTCCACTTGATTCGTGCATTTGTCTGCGAGTACGCGCCCTTGTATTATTTTTCTCCCTTCCTTGTCGCGTTTCTGCACGGATCCTAACACGCACAAAATTACCCTGCGTTTCTCAACAGACGGATGAGTCACTCGCCACTCCTCCGTTTCATGCCCCGTGTTCGACAGCCGTCTTGACACAGCTGCTTTCATTACGTATCGTGGTTATTCTTTCCATTTGATGTATTAATGAAATAAAAACCCAAATGCTGTACTTTTAATCCACTAGCACAGACTTGTTTCGCTCCGTTCCGTAGATGGTGGGTTATCTCAACGTCTCAATTTGCCACCCCTTCCCCTTTATCTCTCCTACCTATCTTAAAGGCCTCTACCCTGTTAGCACGAGAAAGTAGGAGTCAAGGTAGTACTTGCAACTGATAATGGCTTACAATGTGAATCCTCCGCAAGCAGGGCTACCTTGGCGTTCTTGGTCTCCTATCACGAGCTTTCTCTCACACTCTCCCATTCTCTCTCCCTCCTCGCCGCGTGAATTTGCCCACCATAGGCCCCAGTAAAAGTTCAGGAGACAGGAGGCCCCTTCTCATTTTTGGTAATAGCCATTTTACAGTAGGCAGCAGTCTTGAACTTTTGTTTTGGTAGAGATGGTGACGAGCCTTTGCGGACTCGGTGGCATCCTCCACAACCGTTGGCCAATATGAACCAGTAGCGTAGGCTTCCACCTCCTTGAGCTCGACCAACCCACAACCATTCCCGAGCGTGGAAACACTCTTGATCTATTGGTTCCTGTCAGTTGCTCTAAACAGGGCTGACTTGTTTTCCTACCTCTCGTCGGTGCACAAGGCGAGCCACACCTGCAATTAGACGGCACATTTTCTTGGGCGTCGTGCATGTGACGACATCTTCTTTTCACCAAAATCATCTTTGTGGATGTATGTGCATTTTGTGTATTGATCACAGGGCCGTGTTCACTTCCGTGATACTCATCTCGGGCGCATCTATATTGAGACTTGCTCCTTCATTTGTTGTAAAACAACGTCTTTAAAAAGCAATGGATGTTGTAGCACTGGTAAAAAGATACTTTGGTATCTGTGATTATGCCTTGCGTTCTAAATCTACACCCCTATTGTACATGTCGATATGAAGTATCTACATCTAATCCTATCTGCTGCATTCTTTCAAGCTTGTTCATGATCAATGAATCATCTTCACCACGAGTCATAGGGATAAAAGTGGAGGTTTCTAGCAGCGCAGGTCCTATGTGATTATTGTATGACTCTTTCGTCATGATGATATTTTTAATAAAAGCAAGTAAAGCTACCACAGCTTCATAAGTACAACTAATATTATTACATGTGAGCGTATACAAGCATTAGTATATACGAGAGTAAAAAAAAAACAGATAAACTCAAGAAATAACAAAGCTGCAGAGTGCAAGGCATATTCGATCGTGGCAATACCCCCATGAGGCATGTCCCATGCAGAGTGTCCCCGTGATCGAGCATGTGCGCAACTTTGTGTGTGACCAAACAGGAAGGAACCAATCGCTAGTTCCTTCGTTTTCGTTTGCGTTGGTGAGGAAGAGGGACACTGTACTCCGTACTTTGATAAGCTGATAACAAACGAGGAAAGTAGAACAGCAACAAGGAAGGAGCGACGGCAACGGACAGACCAAACAGGGCAAGAGTCATAGCGAGGCAAATCCGACGAGGAGGATCAGACAAGATCAGACATCAAATTTCGACATCAATGGATGAACGTGCGCGCATCCCCGTGTCGCTGCCGCGCGAGCACCCGACGACGCCCTTTTGGCAGGACCCGCCGGACGTGACAGTGGCCGATCTCCGGTCCTCGCCGGAGCTGCCGCCAGTCGTCGACGTCGTGATTGTGGGAGTGGCATCACGGGCACATCTATCGCATATCACCTTTTGGAACTGGGCGAATCGGGGGAAACAACAGCGACGTCGGCCCCGCTTCCATCGATCTTGATGCTCGAGGCCCGCCAGGTCTGCTCCGGCGCGACAGGGCGCAATGGCGGCCACACCAAGGCGGCATCATACCGCTCGTTCATGGACCACGTTGCGGCCCAGGGAGTGGACGAAGCGGTGAGAATCGCTCGCTGGAGCTGGGAGCAATTCAATCCGTCCACGGTCTAGCGGCACCGACAGCGATGTCCAAGGGCATCGACTGCGACTCCAACCCTTGCGACACGCTCGATGTCCTGTATGACCCGGCGCAATGGGCGCGCGCGCAAGAGGCCATCGCAGAAATGCGAGCGGCCATGCCGGCAGGTGATCCGGCCGCAGAGTACACGCTGGTACAGCCGCGACGAGGCACTGGCGGCGTTTCCCTGCAGCGACGACGTCGACGTTGGCTCGGACGGCAAGTTCACGCCACGCACCCCATCTGCGGCGTGGTGCGGTACACTGCTGGCAGCGTGTCGGCTTACCGATTCACGGCGGGCGTGCTGAAGCAGTGTCTGGCAAGGGGGCTCAACCTGCAGGCCAATACGCCAGTGCTGTCCGTAGCCAAGGCGGCGCCAGGGAGTGGCGGCACGAATCGTTGGGCGGTCAAGACCGACCGTGGCATCGTCTCGGCGCGGCACGTCGTACTGGCCACCAACGGCTACACGGCCCACCTCGTGCCGGTGCTGCAGGGCGTCGTTGTGCCTCTGCGTGGCCAGATTGCCATGCACCGAGCAGGCAGCAATATGCCGGGACGAGCATTGCTAGCAGCGGCGCGGAGAGCCTCTCTAGTGGGGGCCCTGTCGACGACCTACAGTTTCATCTACGAGCAGGGCTACGAGTACATGATCACACGGCCGCCGGGGTCCACGTGTGCTGGTGATGTCGTAATCGGAGGCGGGCTCAAGTATGCAGATCCTACGGCTGCAGGTGGCCTCTGTGAGTACGGCTCGACCGACGACACGACACTCAACCCGATTGTGTCCACGTATTTGCGCGAGACACCGCTTCGGTACTTTGGCCAGTCCAGCAGCACGGACCCCAACAGCGCCATGGGTGGGGAGCGGACCATCCGGATGGGCGCGTACGGGCCGAATGGACGGGCAATCATGGGATACACGCCGGAATGGATACCCGCTAGTGGGGGAAATGCCCCGACAAGCAACAATGAGAGAAACAACGGGCTCTGGCTGTGCTGTGCGTTTCAGGGCCATGGCATGGTCTACGCATGGCCGTGTGGACGTGCCCTGGCAAGCATGATCCAGGCAGACGAGCTGGATAACGAGACCGCCAGGAAGAATGTCGACACGGCCTTGCAGAAATGGTTTCCGTCGTGCTTCCGGACGACGGGAGCACGGCTCAGGCTACGGTTTGCCGGTCGGCTGCATTAGATGGCAATACGGACTCGGGGCCGCCACACAAACAAACACACCGCTACGTGGACTATAGAGATGAAGTAACTTCACTGTTATTTACTGTCTCGAATGCTTCGAAAACCTTTCTCGTTATCGGAGACACAGCACAAGGCGTCGAATCAGGTGTACGAGACTGCAGGACACACAAAGTCCCGTCAAGAGGTGCAATAGATCTCGCTCAATTCTGTCGTGACTTTCCTACGTTAGTCATGAAACAGACCAGGGCAAAGGGACTATCAGCACGCCGTCCTGGATGGCCCCGTGTGCAATGGTGCCACCGGTATATATGCACGTCGCCTGTGTCTTTGTGTTCCGCAGACACCCTTCGCGTCTGCACCAACCCGGACTCTCAGAGAAGTGCCAAGGCTGTGGTGAGAGAAAGATGCAGGTTCTATTCCATGGCGTCAGACATCACGATGTTGGCCCATTTTGTCACACGCTTCATCCTTGTGTGGCTGTAACTAGGCCGTGTCTAGATGGGGCGGGAAATGTCTGTTTCGTGGTTTGCTACCCTTGCATTTTGCAGTGTCCATGTGCGGCTGGGGCTGAAATACGGCCTTTATTTTCACTCTTTCTGTTCCGCACACTTTGGAATGTGCATGCAAGGTGAGCACATGGACTGTTTTTTTTGTCCGCAGTGCACAATGACCCAGCCATCGGCCGTCATGGTGGCCATTAACAAAACTGGTGCTTGAGCTTTGTCGAGTCGTGTCCCTCTGGCTGTACTTTATGTACGAAGCTATTCGATATCGCCATCACAGCAAGGCGCGGACTCTTCCTGCAATTCTGTCCCCCCTTTCTTGTTACGACCGGCCGCAGTGCTTTATTGTTTTCCTTTTCCTTCTTCTTCTTTTATTATGCATTTACTGCAGCCGTGTAGCCCTGCGGCTCGTTTCCCTAATCAGAAACTCGTACCCGTGTACTCGGGCCCGACCAGCTGAGCCTCTGTCCTCTTTCCCCTTGGCTGTTTTCAAAGAGTACAGAGTACCTTTGTAGTCCTTTCTCTTGTCTCTTGTCACTCCATTCCCATCCATTTTCCCGCCGCTCCCACGTCTCACATGCCACTGATGCCACTATTGTCTTTCTGTGTATTGGCTGTCGACATCACTTGGCGGGAGACGGGGGCTGCAGCAAGAACCAAATAAGCGAAAGAGAAGGTGAGTAAGGCAGCAGCGAGGGCAAGCATGGGCAAAACGGTCCTTGTATCCAAAAATGAAAACGCCGCCAGCAAGGGCAAGCTGCGCTGAAGAAGTGAGACACTGTAGGCAGAGAGAGGAACGTCGACAACAGTCGACCGGTTCGACCGGCGTGTGGGGCAGCCTGGGTGTATCAGCAAAAAGAACGAGAGAGAGAGAGAGAGAGTCGCTTACAGCGGATCTGTTTTGGTAGCATCCTGGCTAGCATTAGACGTGCAGATTGCGTGCATATATGCGAACATGGGTTGGGAAGTTGCTTGGGAGGGTGTCTCCCACAAACTCGTCTCTGTCGTTGGTTTCTTTCCTTCGCTTCCTTGTTCTGTTTTTTTTTCTTCTCAGAAAAAAACGAATTCCAAGAAGCAGGCCAGCTCCCACTAGGGCAGCAAAGCCGTCGATCATCCTTTTACTTTTGACTCTGAATAAAAAGACGTCGGTCAAACATGCAGGGGGTTTGCCCGTGTTGGATCACAGAAAAAAAAAGCACTCAAGAAGAGAAACTTGGCAAGCCGAGAATCAAACACAAGACGGCCCAGCCTCGCTCAAATTTGGGTCTCCGCATGCAGCTGAGCTGCAAACCCCTCAGCGTGTCGTCTGTTTCCCTCCTCTCTATCTCCTCTCTCTGCCCAGTAACGAATGGTCTGGTCTGTCACGGAAGCTTGAGGAGGACAGACATGCGTTGATGCAATTATGTGCTCTTCGGAGAAAGTGTGTGTGTGTGTGGTTCTGCGAGTTGGCACAACCACATCCAATGAGAGTGTGGTTCAGAAAAGAAAAGAAAAATGGGGGGAGGGGGGACACAGAAAAAGAGGGGAAATGCCAGCACATCTCGTGCATGTCTCGTCCTGCTGCACCGTCGCCTATTGCTTCTCAATTTGGGCTCCTTTTTGGCCCCCAAGTGACACTCCCAAGCCAGCTGTTGCTTTCCTGTCCCGAAGCGCGGACGGCGGAACAACGCCCGTCCCACACGGGCACGGCGGCTTTCCTGGATTTTTGTACCTTCTTTTGATTCCTCGCCCTTCTCTCGCCTTGCACAAAAAGGACCTTCGCCTCCCTCGCATGTGTGGTGGTGGCCTCGTCGTCTTTCGTCCTCCCTTGTGATTGCATACTTTTGCCTGCGTCATCTGACCAGGAGTCTCGGGTCCACCCATTTGCTGGGATTTGGGATTTTTGTTCCATTTTCTCAGGCTAACTGAGGGCCTTTTTAAAGTTGTGCCAGCTGTCTGGACCGCGGTTCCCCTCCTCCTTTTTCCTGGCCAAGGTGAACTTTGATATTGTGTCTGAATGTGGTTTGCAGTTACCCTTTTTTCGCCGTTTCACTTTCATTATTCGTTCCTTTCTTCCTTTCTTTTCTTGCTCTTTTTCTCATGAATGGCGCACTGCAGTAACTACCACTATGTAAGTTTTGTGTTCGTCTCCTTCTTTCATCCCAACAGCGAGCCTCTTGTGTCGTGACCTAGTCTGTCTCCATAGTTTGTTTCCTTTTTCCTTTCTTTTCCCTTCCTTTTTCTTTTTCTCCTTCCCCTGTTTGCTTTCTTTTTCGATTCATAGTAATACTCGGTCAGTCACCGCTTCTTTCGGCTGGACCCCGGCCAGATGCCGTTTCTTCTCTCGCCCCCTCGGGCAAAGCGAGAAATAGATAAAATGTGCCAGAGACGAGACGATTTTGGTGGAGCAGCCCTCTTCTATTTTGGCAGCAGTTTTTTTCGTGTCTTGGCATGTTTTTGTGCAGCCCTTGACCTTTCTTTGACTCTTTTCCCAGCTCTGCCCGACCGTGTGCCGCCTTGCAGTACTTCCCAGAAACAAGGCGCCGGTCAGAAGAGGAAAAAGAGGTGAGGAGGTAGAAAAGGGGGCATGGTACGAGAAAAGTAGTCAAGACAAGGTATCAGCTGAGCATGCGTACGGCTTTTTGTTCTCTCGCAGCTGCATCCATTGTTCACCCTGGTTTCTTCAGTTCGCTCTCAGAGCCCAATGCCGATAATTGATTGGAAAGATATTGCAAGATGACTCTTTTATCTCGTTTATCCCTTTCCCTTCCACCTCGTACACCGTCCTCATACACGCCCACCCTTGCCCCTTCTTGCATGACATTTGGGTACACGAAAGCACAGGAGCCAGACAGACAGCAAAAGTGAGGCTGTTGTGGACGCCTCTGGACCCAGTCTGTCGGGACAGCACATCAATTATGGACCGTTCTCCTCTTTTTCCTTCTCTCACATTTTCGTTGTGGCCTCCGTTGGGCTACTCGTATTTCTTTTCTTTTGCTTCCACCGGTCCGTCTCCACCTCGGCCTGGGCATTTGTTGGACAGAATCCTTCCGCTCCAGTTGGGTGGGCGAGTTGTACATGTTACCTTACTGCTCGAAATAGGTGGTCAGGGGACTCTCGAACGGCATCCCAAGGAAAAGAGCCGCACCCAAGAAAAATAAGATTGCATCACAGAAACGCACAATACGACTCTCTTGTGAAGAAATACCAGCCAGGCAGTGCCAGTTTATTCTTCTGCCTTCCCCTCTTCTCCCCTCTCTTCTGCCCTCCTCTCTCGTTCTTCAATATCCTCCTGAAAGCCGGAGCTGGAGGATAGGCTGCTGATCCCGTCCCACCCTTCGGACGTTCAGTTCCCTTTTTGTTCTAGCTGCTGGAGAGGAGACAGGGAAAGCTGGGACTGGACCCAAGTGGATGGGACCACGTCAAAAAATACTCGTAGGGCCCCAAAATACGACAAGTAAAATTTAATGAAGCCGAGAAAAGAGGCCAGAAGAAAAGAAGGAAAGAAGAAAGAAGAAATTAGAATAAGAAGAAAAGAATAAGAAAAGACAAAAGTCGACCCCCGTCCTTGCCGCAACCCTCAAAGCTCAGTTCCATAAAAAAGCCCGTGCATGCATCCGTACTCGTAGTGCCAAAATATCAGGAAAGGGCTAAGAGTTGAGACAGCCCGGCCCGGCTTGTTCCCTTTTTGCTCTATTGTTAACAGCGCTCCCTTTTTCCTTTCTCACGGTCGTCCAAACATGCTTTCCTCGGAGTAGTACCGATCAAGGGCCCTAGCTCGCCTGGCTGTTGGTCGTCCTTTCCTGGGGTCCAGGCCCAGCCTGTTGGGTCTTGCCTTCCCACCCCTCTTCCCTCTTTCTTTCCCATGCGTCCCCTACGTGGTCGTTGGCTCCTTCCATCTGTTTCCATTTCCGTTCCTTCTTTATATATCGGCCGATATTCCCAATCCATCGTACCTTCTCTATCTCTACCTCCTCTGCCTTGACACCCTTCCCTCAGGTTTTCTCTTTCTATGCCGCCTTCCCTCCTCCTCTCTTTTAGATCGTCCCGCTTCGCAACTCCGTTTTCTGACTTTACTTGATTGCCATATTTCGCTAACCAACTGTCCATTGCCCATTCTTACTCTTCACCACCGTCCTATTTCTACATCTTAAGCTTCGTGTTCTACCAATACACCCGCTTGCTGGAACAACTCCAGATGACTCCTTGACTCTTGTTTCTCCTCGAGATCGTTGGTCAGCAGCAACATAACACCGGTCAGCCTCCACAACCGTTCTTAGTTTGCCTTTAGCTGTGGTTGTGGGCACATCATGGGACTCTTCTCTCCGCCATCGAGCAGCAGCCGGCACCGGCACGGCAGCCGAAAGCGGGCACCAAAGCGGGCACCGGTCCAGCGGCGCGCCCTCTTCGTCAAGACACAACGGCGGTGGTGACAGCAACAGCCCGAGGAAGAGGAACCGGACAGCGGCGAGAGCGATCCTACTCAACCAGCTGGACCGGCCCGGATTGCAGGGCTCTATTCTGAGTACGACCCGGCAACTGGCGAGTACCAGTACTACTACGAGTATGACGACGGCACAAACACAGCCGGATGCTATGCTGTGGAGGGCAGCAGCGGTGCTCAAGAATACTACAGCCACTACAGCCATACAAACACCAACGGTGGTGGCAGCGGTGGCAGTCTTTCGGCAACAACTGCTCCGGGAGGGATGCTGCAGCCGGTGCAGCAGCTGCGGCGTCTGCAGCCGGCGAGGAGCACTACACCTCGTCGTCTCAAGTGCGGTGGCCGGCCATGTGTACGAGGCCGGCATGCAGTTCCACGGCTTCCAACGGTCACCACCAACCACGCCAACAACCTCGGCCAACGGCGCTGGCTACGGGACTGGCAGTAGCAATGGCGGCAGCAAGCTGTATGCGCTTCCAAACGACGAGACGGAGCAGAACCGCGACGATATGAAGCACAGCATGGCCCTGATTTTGATGCGGACCGGCTTTTCTACTCGCCCGTTGATGCACAGCTCAAGGCTGGCGGCATGGTGTACGATCTGGGCACGGGCACGGGCATCTGGGCCATGGATGGTGAGTCCATGTCGTCAACTCTTGCTCTGTTTCTTTGCTTCTACTAACACAAACACAGTCGCTGAGCAGTTCCCGAGCACCATGGTACGCGGTATCGATCTCTCGCCCATCCAGCCGGCCTATGTGCCTCCCAACGTCAGCTTTACCATTGACGACTTTGAAGACGAGTGGGTGCTGCCGCCCAAACGCCTTTGACCTCATCCATATGCGCTTCTCCCTCTGGGCCGTCGACGACCGCGCTGCCCTTCTCCGCCGCGCATTCCGCCACCTGAAGCCTGGCGGCTATATCGAGTTCCAGGAGCTCGTGCCTCAAATGAGCTGCGACGACGGCACGCTGCCTCCCGCACACATTGCGCCCAACGCCCTGCGCGATTTCGCCCACTATATCGGCATGGGCCTGCGTCGATCGGACCGCCTGGCTGGTGGTGAACTGTTTGGCGAGATGATTTCCGACCCGAGCTCCATGGACAAGATCCTATCGCAAGAGCTGGCGACTGCTGGCTTCACAGGCATCCGCACGGTGCGCCACAAGTGCCCGCTCGGCAGCTGGCCCAAGCACAAGGACCTGCAGCGGTGCGGCCTGCTGTTCCGGCAAGCCATTTTGGAGGGGCTGCGCGGGTGGTCATACCGGCCGCTGGGCGCGACAGCCGGCGGTCTCGGGTGGACGCCGACGCAGATCGAGATCTTCTTGATGGATGTGCGCAAGGCCGTGACAGACTCGAACACCCATGCATACTTCCCTATGCATGTGACATACGCCCAGAAGCCAAAGGCATGAAAATGAAAATGATGGAAGGGAAGAGCGGAAGATGACACGATGTATGTTTGCTACGACATTACGACTTTTTATGACATTTGGACATTTTAACGGTATTTTGGTTTTGGTTTTGCATTTCTTGGTTCTCGGTACACGCATGTTTATATACATTGGAGAAAGGGGTGGTAAAGCGGGGAGAGATACAGGTGAAGGCATCAACATTTGACGGATGGTGATTTGTATTAATCTTGGTGATAATGAAACCTTACTTTAAGAAACTTTCTTAAAAACCCTGAAAAGCTATGCTAATGTGAAGTCGGTCTTGACCAGATCGTACCCAGCTAATATGACGTCCAAGAAAATCACCATGTACCACATTCGCATCGCCGGCCGTTCTCCTCTTTACTCTTTCAACAAGTGGCTGTCTGCTTTCCCAGCCCCTTGGGGCCGCTGCCAGAACCGCGGCAGCTTGCCCCAACTGTGCGTCACGTAGTCGTGCTGCAGCACGCTTGCGCCCCCGTCCGCGGCGGACTGCGTTGCCTTGAGTGCCCAGTCCGTCACGCCCAGCATCAGGCACGTCTCAAACATGAACGCACAGCTGCCCGCGCCCACCTTGGCCGGCTGCTGCGGCTGCGGTTCGTTGCGCGCTGCCTCGTAGCTGGGGCCGTCGGGGCCGTGTCCGCTCATGGTGTTGTGCAGGCTGCCGCCGCCCGGCACGAATCCGCCTGCGCCCGCCTTTTTCGCGTCGTAGGCACCCGCCAGCAGGCCCATGTACTCGCTCATGGTGTTGCGGTGGTACCACGGCGGGCGGAACGTGTTCTCGCCGACGAGCCAGCGCGGCGGGAAAATGACAAAGTCGGCGACGGTGGTACCGGCGTGCTCCGAGGGGGCTGTGAGTACGGTAAAGATGGACGGGTCTGGGTGGTCGAAACTGATGGAGCCGATCACGTTGAACCGGCCCAAGTCGTACTTGTAGGGGTAGTAGGTGCCGTGCCAGGCGACGACGTCAAAGGGCGAGTGCGGCTGGACGGCACGGTAGATGCGGTGGTTGACCTTGGCGCGCACCACGTACTCTTCTTTTTGTGTCTCCTGTGGCTCCTGTGTCTCTCGAGTCTCCCTATTCTCTGCCTCTTCGTTATCAAAGCACGCTACGGGAATCTGGAAATCGCGTGCGTTGGCCAGGCCGTTGGACCCAATTGGCCCCAGCTCGGGCAGCTGGAAATGGCCCTGGTACAGCTCCAGCGCATAGCCGCGTGCTGTGGTACGGGCACTGCCGCCTTCGCCTTGACACCCTCCATCACCCGGCACCAGCCGTACCTGGAAGCGAATGCCGCGCGGATCACGCAAATCTCCAGCGGCCGCACCAGCATCCAGCCCAGCTCTGTGCGAAATGTCCAGCGCGCCGTCTTGCGGCACGATCAGCAGGTCGCCGTCGGCCGAGTAAAACGCCGAGTGGGCGTCCATGGACACGTTGGCCGCATAGACAAAGATGCCGATTCCTTGCTTCAGGGTCGGGTCGCCGGCGCCGGCTACCTGCTGGAGGCCGCCAACGAAATCAGTTGGCCCGGTGGGTGCAGGGAACGGGTCCCAGCGGAACTGGTCGGGCATGTAGTGCAGCGTCTTTTCGAGAGAGGCATCTGCCGCACTCTTTTCGTCTTCCTCGAGCCTGAATGCGCTGAGCGAGCAGGCGGGCGTGACGCGGTAGAGCCAGGACTGCTTGTTCTCGTGTCGTGGTGCGGTAAAGGCTGTGCCGGAGAGCTTCTCGGCGTAGAGGCCCATAGGGCGGTTTTTGTGGCGAGTTCTGGCCGATTGGGAGGCTCCTGGGATAGCTTCCGTTCTGGGGGAAAGACGCAACGGTCAGTGAGAAAAAAAAACTTGACATTGCACTGGGGTCTAGAGGAAGACAGACTCGTGATAGCAGTTGAAGCCGTTCTGGTAACGGTACTTCTCCTTGACGGAGAACGCGGTGACCGGCATGGTGGGCAGTGGAAGTGATGTGCAAGAAACGATTATTCAATTGAACAACAAGACTGCACATACCCAAGAAATTCGAGGAATCAAACAAAATCAAGAGTACAAAATCAAAAGAAGAGAGGAACTGGGCTCGAGAAGATATAAGTCACAAGGAGCTTTCCCCAGAAAAGACAGCGCAACGACGCCAACCGGCTTTCCCCTCCTTTGCGGAGCAAACGCCATGGCTCTGTAGTGCCACAGACGCCTTTGAAACTGCTCTTTTTGGTCACCATCACACGGCATGAAACCGTTTGTTCATCGAATTGATTGTTCAGTGAGAAAGGGAAGGCGAATATGCCTGGTGGAATTCCGTCCGCCGACCGACACTAGCCGAAAGTAGGCGATTCCGCACTAGCTCGGCTTAATAGCGCCCGCACTACAAAGTCAGCTGACCGGCGCAGCGCTACACAGCCATGACAGACGCATCTTCAAGCATGGCTCTCATCTTCCTGTCGGGAAAAGCATGTGCCAGAAAGATCTTGATGCAAAAGACAGCTCTGTCATCAGACCCAAGGAGAGTATGTGCCAGGCAGCACCAAATCTCTTATCGCGCCAGGAACGGGTGCAGCCTCGCCCTGACCCAAACCTCCTTTGGCCTGCTCCATCAGCCGTCTGGTAGCTGCCGCTGCCAATGTTGTACCTTGCAGAACTGCGTCAACGAGGCACACTACAACACGCCACGACAACACGCACGAGCCATTGCATGCCACCCACTTCACACATACATTGCTAGGGGCCGACTCGTCGGACTCCTCGTTTACACGCTTGTCACATGTTCGCAGGTTTGAAAGGCTCAGATTTGCAGCAAAGAGTCAATTGATCCTGCCATGTAATAGCTAGTCCAGCTGAGCCAGCGACTATCTTCCGAGTATCGTATCGTTACTTCCACAAAAGGGGTGAGTGCTCGAGGACCACAACCAAAGGGTCCGCCGCGCGACCTAATACCTCGCAGAGGGCGCCGCGAGGGCCGTGTCCTTTTTCTGGGCGGTTTTCTCTGGCGTTGGGGGGACAGCCAAGGAATGTAAGAATGATGAGGGACGTCCATCAGGGGTCTGCCCGTCTCTCCGTCGTCACAGGCGCACTGCCAGGTTGGGTCGGCTTGTTGCGCGCGGCGACAGAAGGGAACAAAACAAACCCGGACACGGGGGCCGGGGCTTCATTACTCGTCCTTGTTCTTCTTCTTCTTACCCTGGCCACCGCCGGAGTGAGAAGCAGAAGACTCGCGCTGCAGGTGCACGATGAGCGTGTCCAGGACTCTTCCTTGTCCCACTCGAAGCCCTTCAGGTACGGCAGTTCCAGCTCGTCGTCAACCTATTACTGTTAGTGTGTGTTCTGCTTATGGTAGGCGGCGTGTGT
Source organism: Sporothrix curviconia (assembly GCA_016097085.2). Taxonomy (NCBI): domain Eukaryota; kingdom Fungi; phylum Ascomycota; class Sordariomycetes; order Ophiostomatales; family Ophiostomataceae; genus Sporothrix; species Sporothrix curviconia. The sequence continues at coordinate 31,879 of JADMNF010000146.1, read as the reverse complement.
GCAAGTGGGGTCGCTAACATACCCGCTTCTTGAATGCCTTGTGGATGGCATCCATGGCATCCTTGATAGTGACGCCCTTCATGTTCCGTGCGGTCACTTCCAGACCGAGGGGGAAGTGCAGGTCAATCTTCTTGACTGCTGGGCTGGTCAGGGGCAGCTTGAGAATGTCCTTCTCGTCGATGGAGTTGGGAGACGTGTTGATCTTCCATCCTGTTTTTTGTGTCTCTGGTGCGAGCTTCAGTTCGGTACCTCGGCCTCTTTTTTTCCTGTTAGTGGGCGATCTGGCTTTATGAAATGCGCGGCTGAGTGTATAGACATACCGAGGTCATTGATGTTCCGTACGCCTGGTACGATGTTGAGCCAGTCTTGCGGTGGCCCTTCTCCTTGGGCGGCGACGACGACAGACCTGGACAGCGGAGTCGACCTTTGTCAATGGTTCCATGGTGAGATTGGTGGATGTGGGGGTTTGAAATTGAGTGAGAAGTGGGAGATTTGTCCTCGGATGAGAGGTGATGATTTGGGCAGTAGAGTGGTCTGACTTGGTTAGCTTGGGGCACATTAAAATACGGGAGCGGCATTGGCCTAGATATCTAGCAGATGGACATTATCGCGGATATCAACTGCTGATATTCGCGACTGTGATGGTATACATCGTCAAGAGGTAGGCGCAACGAGCTCGAAGCCCGACACAGCCAGAAAACCACCAAGATAGACTCACAGATAGATTTGGCAGCCGCACAACCTTGCAGGAGATGCAGTGTGCTCTTATGAGTGTACGTGGTATGTGAATTGCTAAGAACGTTGAGGGTGGGAAGCTTCCAGAGAAGATGAGGAGAAAAGGGAAGAGAAAAGAATGAAGAGGGAGAGGGAAGAAAGAGGGAAAGGAACGAGTATAAAAAGGATTCAGGGTAGAGAGGGAAACGAGGAGAGTGTGCGCGGGAAAGAGGGGAAACTCGAAACCGATTGGTAAAGGAGGGGAGGAGGGGGGTGTGCGAGCATGCAATGAGGTAGCTTGAATGAGAGCACCAAGGGAAGGAGCGATTGAGTGGAAAGGGGCTGAATGGTCTAGGTGCGTGAGAATGAGGGGACGTGTGACTCTCGTCAAGGTGGTGGGAAGCATGCAACGATGTGTATCCTGTACGAGTACCTCTTTCCACCCCGGTGCCGCGCCAGGAGACCAAGAGGGGAAAGGGCAGAAGGGGAGGGTGGGATCATCCAATACAGCTCAAAACCGGCAACTACGACCGTCTCTCCAACAGCCTACGACATCAGAGGGGCTACCTGCACTCGGCGGACCAAGCGGGCAAGGACGGGTCACCAGGCCACGAGCTAACATGGAGCTGAGCTATCGGGGCAAAGAGGGCCAACGCAGCTCCGAGCAAGGAGTTGAGCTGTGAGGAATGGAGAGATAATCGGTCTCAGGAGATATAAGTGGACAAGGTGAAGGGGGCGAGGCACAGGGCAGGGACGATCGATCACCTGCCGTGGCGCCGGCGACATTTTGGGGTGGTCTTTCTGGGCAGGTGCGACCTGTCTGTTTGTGTCGTAGCTTCCTGGCGTCGTAAGTACGAGTACAGGTACATTCCTTGTTTGAGGAAGAGGGAACCGGCGTCTTACGTCTCAAACCATGGCTGGGCACCCAGTCACCCTCATGAATGGGCGCGCAATGCGGTGCGTTACCAAATATGCTGTTGCTGCTACAGAGAAAACCAAGTGATGCAGAGCAATGCAACAGAGGCAAGCTCCGTGCCTGCAGTTGCTATGCAAAAGACACGCTGTGACGAACAATGTTTTGCTTTGACTGCATGCAGTGTGTCGTTCCTGCCTGCAGCAACATAACCGCCCCCCGGCTCTGTTGGTCGCTTGGTGTGTTCGATGACCTCACACGGAAGGCGCGGACGAAGGTTGCAGAAAGGGGCAGGTGATGTGATTTCCCGTTTGGCGAGTGGGGAAAGCGTGGTGTTGCCTTTCCTTCCAACTGCGTCCCATCGGCGTGCCTGGTCTGTTGTAGGCAGAAGTGCGTCGTTGTAGTGCGGGCGTCTGTCTGCGCCTTTCATTAGTCCTCCAGGTCTCAGACACACGCTTTTGATTGTGTCTCTTGTCGCTGAATAGGACATAGAATGAAGCTCTTTCATCATATACAGAGTACAGCCAACACCACAAAGCGCAACGGTTGGCGTGTCTCGCCATCCCTTGTGAATCGCGTGACCACTCTACGTCTCGCGGCCACAAGAGCGGGGACAAACAACGGGTGAGAGGCGTGACAAGAGTGACATAATGGCCCGACCAGAGAAGGGCAAAGGTGAGAGTGAGGAGGGTCCACTGCGCCATCTGCTGCAGGAAAGCACAGCTTCCCATAGTGGGTCAGGTGGGTCGGCGATTCGTGCAAACAGTATTACTTCGGGCAGCGTGCAGGGGAGCTTCGATGGGCGGTTTGCGTAGCTGTCAGTGCGTGGAGTAAGCCAACTGGAGCGAAATGGGAGCAACTGGGAAGTGCTCGCTGAACGACTGCTGAACGAGCAAAGAACGAGCGAGGCAAAAAACCACTTGAAATGGCCGCGGATGAAGTGTCCTGATCCGAGTAATCGCCCCTCCTCTCCTGCCTAACTCGACAACAGACCACCGCCACGGGAGACAGCGTCAACGTCCCAGCGCTCACTGAACCCACTGATCGCAGGCCCCCACCCGAGCCACTCTACCTGTTTCCCACCCAAGCTTGCCCTGCTCGCGCTGTGTGCTAGCGCTTCAAGCAGTTTGGCGTGCTGTACGGATCACGGGAACAAAGTGGGCGTGAGCCAGGTGGATTTCCTGGGGAAAAACTGGGGAAAGCGGGTCTTGTTTCCTGCTGCTGCTGCCTCTCGTGTAGAGGCTCAGTCAGTGAGGGTCGCTTGGGGAGAGAAACGCCTCGGAACACGATAAGAGAGAAGTAAGGGCCACAGGATGAGTGACATGCGATAAGAAGGGATGGAAAACTATGAGTATCGCAACAGGATTGCGCATAACCGCGATCGCTTTGGCGGTATTTTCGCGGGGCGTTTCCCAGGTTATTTCCAGTGAATTTCCAGTGGCATTTCCAGCGGAGGCCTGGCCAGGCCTGGCCACCGTTCAGATGACTTCAGCCACTGACGGCCAGGCACGAGGCCCTGAGCGGCCCCTCCGGTGTCGGACCACACTCAACGCCGCAGAACTGGTCTCACCACTTGCGCCAAGGAGCAAAAGACGCATAAGCAATGCAGGATACAGTGCAGGGTCCAATACATCTGCTCGATGATCGAACGGTGGCCGAGGCTGCAAGTCGCTTTTAAGAAGCCTTGATAGCAGCGGGTGAAATACAAATAAGGTGTATCTTGAGAATACAGTATGTTAAGCTGATAATGCTAGTTGTCGTTTTTTTTTCACAAAAATAAGAAAAAAGAAAAGAAAAAGAAAAAGGAGCGCTGAATGCCCTGTTTAACTATGAAAAATGCTTGGGTTTTACCCATTTATTGCTGCTCTTTTTTTGTAAGAAAGAACCCGAAATGAGAAATAAAAAATAACTACAATAGAAACAACGGCTAGTAATTTTTATTTCAATTTTGAACTCGTATACAGGCGTTGCTTTCAGCATATGTGGCAAGAATTACAGATTTCAACATATTTCCACTGATGTAGCGATGCTCTTCACAACAACTCTCAGCCTCCCGGATAAATTGATGCATCGCGGCTATTCTTTCTTATTTCCCACACAAAGTTGGTGGAAAGGCGAGAAAAGTGAGACATATTATCGTTTTCCAAAAGCATGAAATAAGTGAAAATGTTTCCAATGTTTCTCAACACTCGTCAGATGTGCATATTTTGCACTCCATCGAGTTGCTGCCCTCTTTTCTCATGATATCATTTGTCGGAAAAGTCCCTGATCTTGTCTAACCCTCCTGTCTCACAGACTATCTTACAGTGACAAAACAGGCCTGCTTTCCGGCAATAAATTGGCTGCTGTCCTCCCCCCGCTCCGTATACAGCAATTAAAAAAATGAATGGAGAATGCAGGCCGCTTTGCACGGAAATTCAATCTACGGTCCAAAGCCTTATCGCAGCCCCGTCCTCTATCTTCGCCCCTTTCATTCAGCCACCCTCGCCTTCTTGTGCCTTCTTCCTGTTTGCCCGATTTCAACTATTTGATTGCTCTATCGGTCTATTCTATGAGTTTATCTATCGCGTTGTCGCCCTCTTCTTTCATCACCCGCCCGCCATGCCCCATTGCGGCCTTGTTGCGGGCCCGGACGTTGCCATTTTTGGCAAAGACCCAGAGGGGCCTTCAGGGTTGCAGTCCACTGTGAAGGCAACGGCAGGGCAGAAAAAGTGCGAGTCTACAGAACCCTGGTGAAAACAGAGGGAAAAAGGAGGAAAAAGAGGATCTGAATTTTTGGCAAAAGTAGGTGAGGCCGAAATAAGCATAGACAGACAACTCAGGCTCGCCAGGATACATGAAAAAAGTGGAAAAGTGAAAAGAGCGGTATCGAGAGAGGGAAAAAGGAAGGGAAAAAATTAAGAGATAAACAGCGGAAGCGACGAGAGAAGAAAAAATATACACAAAAAAGGAGAATAAAAAGGGACAAGCGCGCCACCCACGACGAGTTGGAGGGAAGGACGACCGAGCAACCGATCCGATTGTGAGAGTTTACGTCAATCCTTCCGCGTTCGTTTGTGTCCTCTTTGTCGCCTTTCGTCTGCGGCAAGTTGTTTTCTCTGTCTCGTACTTCTATTTGTTTGTTCGTCCTTCGGCTGGCCCCTTGCATTCAGTTCTGTGTTTTGTTTGTTACTATTCTTCTCCTTCGGTCTCATTGTCCACTGTTCAAGGCGGTGGGACATCCGTGACGCCATTTACCGCCCTTATCGCCATCGTTGGTCATCATAGATACCCAAATCTCGAACGTCTTTCTTTCTCACTCGCGACAATGCATCTCCCGGCGTGCTTCGGCTTTCTTCATTTTCCTCTCTGCCCCTCTACCGCCCCTCCCGGCCTCTTCCGCCTCTCTCATCTCTTACTCTCCCGTCTTTTCTCTCGCTGGCTTTATTGCCCCCACTGCCTACATTCCTTCCCTTGCAGCATCCCAACATGCTCTCGATCGCTACTCTCTTCGACGACGAGCAGCGGCTGCTAAACCGGGTATGGATTGTCCTGCTCGGCCTTGAAGCCCTGCTCGTGCTCTACGGCGCAGTGTCAGCTGTTGTCCGCGGCGTCGTTGGCAATTCGACGACGCCGGCCCGGCGGCCTCCGACGGGCCGGCAACAACTACGGCCGGCCACGGCATGTCAGGAATCGAGCTGCCATCACCGCTTTTGAATATGAATATGAAGACGACGGTCGCTCGGACATGGACATGGACATGGACGGAGCCATAGGCATTGGTCAAGACCACTACCTGGACGACGTGTATTATGCAACCGAGAAATTCCATACACCGACGAGACCACGAGCACCTGCGCGCCTCTTTCACTCGCCATCCTCAAAAGTTGTGAAGAAAAAAACAGATATGAGTATGGAAAAGTCAAGAACGAATATGAACGAATATAAACAAAAATGATATCACGAACCAACAAAATTATGTGCCTGGGGTATACCAACAGAAAGTCACCTACCGACCCCCTCCCCCCAGTCCCCCCCCAGCGACACCGCCACCTCAGTCGTACAGGTCGCTGCTGTCCTTTGTCATCTTGGTGGCATGCGGCGACGTCACGCGGATGCCGTTCTCGAGACGCTCTAGGGTCATGGCGTGGCCTTGTGCGCGCACCAGGTCGTGACCATCTTGACGGCCGTCTTGATCTCGCGGCCGTTGAGGTTCCACGCAGCAAGCTCGACCATGTCCTCGTCGGTGATTGCAGATCGATGCATCTTGGGCCGCGCTGTCGTCGACGGTTCCTTCGGCTCCTTCGGCCAGCTCGCCAGCCTCGGCCTTGTCGGCCACGTCCACCACCACCACGCCGGAAGACGACGAGCTTGACCCTTCGCCGGCATTGTCATTTTCCTTGCTCTCGATCGCCGCCGCATTCACACCAGCCTTGCCGCCACTCTTGTCGCTCTTGTCGCTCTCGTCGCTCTCGTCGACACGCGCCAAGAACTTGCGCCACACGGACAGCCGCGCCTCGGCCGTTAGCGGCCGGAACAGCAGGTGCAGGCTGACACGGCTGCGAAAGGCCGAGTCAATGGTGTCGTACAGGTTCGTGGTGAGGAAAATGATGCCGCGGAAGTACTCGAGCTCGCGCAAAAAGATGGACACGAGCTCGTTGCGGGCAATGTCCTGCGGGTGGCGCTCGGCCATGAAGACGTCGGCCTCGTCGAGCAGGATGACGGCGTCCCACTCGGTGGCCATTTTCAAAGACCTTTTTCACGTTGGCGCCGAGGGCGGCCGCGTTGATGCCCAGGTCCTCGGCCTGGAGGTAGAAGAGCGGGCGATGCGTGCGGTCGGCGACTGAGAAGGTTGTTTAGAGTCAAAGGCCATGATGGGGAAGAGCAAGAGTGAGAGAGAGAGAGAGAGAAATATATGAAACGTACCGGCTTCGGCGGTCAGGGTCTTGCCAGTACCGGGCGGACCACTGAGGAGGATAATCAAGCCATCACCTGTTCGAATTTATGATAATGTTAGCAATATACCCCTTTTTGAATTTCACAGCTCTCTTTGTTGCGTACGCACCCTTGCCGATGATGACATCTTTACCTTGGATGTGGTAATGGCCGTGACTCTCGACAAACGACAGGACGAGGTCCTTTTGCTGCTCATCGTAGACCAGATGGTCGTAAGCACCGTCGTTCCACTTGACCGGGCGGATATCCTCGACGTAGAAGGAGACTGCAGATGTTAGACGGCTTTTCTCTCTCTCTCTCTCCCAAATGACAGTTGCAGGGCTATACAGAGTACTCACACCACAGCTTGTTCTTCAGAGCGTAGCCCTCGACCAATGGCGACATGAACATGAGCTCCTCGGGCTTGGCCATCATGGCGGCCTTGTTACGGGCCTGCTCTTCCTCGCTCAAGCGCTGGAGTTTGTTTGTTTTTCGCCTCGGCCCGCCCGCGGCGGCCGCTTTCTTGGGGTTCGACTGCAACATCGGCATCGTCAATCGTCTCGCCCGTGGCCCGCCGCTGCGACGCCATCATCGCGCTCATGCGCGCACGAGAATGCCGTGCTGCGGCCGGTGCCCTCGACCGTCACGTTCTTTGGTCGACTGCGGGTCTTTGCCCTCGCGCACGCCCTGCGCTAGGTGGTGCTTGTTGTAGCCAACCACGTCCACAAGCACGCGCCCGTCCACATTGTGCCGCTCCATCTTGCCCTGCTCGTTGAGGTGCATGCCCACGCCCGTGTACGAGCGGTACGCCAGCCCCTGGCAGTCGAGCACAAGACGGCCACGCTCGGCCAGGCGTGTCTTGAGCGCTGTCTGCTCGTCCACGGGCAGATTGTGTGAGCGGGCAGTGGTCAAACTCGAACAATGGGACGGTTGCCCGCAAACACCCGGGACCTTGAGCTCCTGGCGGTCCCAGATAAATGCCTCGCCGTTGAAGCGCAGCACCTGGACGCGGATGCTGAGCATCTCCGTGGTCATTGACCCTTGACGTAGGCCGTGGTCGAGCACGCGGCTGAGCACGTCGCTGTTGGACCCGTGGCTGCGCACGACGGCGTTGCGCGCGGAAATAGGTCCAGGCCAGGTCGTAGGACATGAGGCCGCGCCCGATGAGGCCCTTGCGTTTTGGCGCGCACCTCGGCAAACAGCTCGTCAAGCACGCACACGAGCAGCTTCAAAAACGGCTGCAGCGTGGCGTCGGCAGGGCACCGTCTCGGGCTGGAGGCCGCGCAGGCGAGCCAACAAATGGCGTCGTACGAAAAGTACAGCGGGCGGAAGGGCGGCGTTGAACGTGGCCGTCTCCTCCGGGTCGAGGTGGTAGTCCTCGCGCTCGCGCAGGATGGGTGCGAGAGCCGCGACGAGCAGCGGGTTCTGGATGTTCGATCTGGTGGAACTTCATGACGAAGCGGCCGCCAATGACGGGCTTGGACTTGTCCTTGATCTTGTAGCAGCTTGATGGCCACGGCGGGTCCTGCACCTTGGCGGCAACTCTTGCTCTGCTGCCGCGGCGGGTAGTCCTGCCAGTTTGAAAAAGTTGTCGCCGATGCTGGGCGCCTCGTAAAACGTCTTGACCGTCAGCGAGCCGCCAAAGGTGTTGGCCGCGTCCTTGGGGTCGGGCTTGCTGCTTTCTGGACAGCCCCAGGGTCGTTGGCTAATGCCGGTTGCCGCCTGTCTTGGCCTCGGTGGGCCGCCTCTTCACTCGCTGCCTGCTGCTGCTGCTGGTCGTTGTTTGTCGCTGTAGTCTGACAGCGTCCGCTCGTCCGGTTGTTTGGGTGCAGGACTTGCGAGCGCACCGGCCGAGGGCGGTAGTTGCTCCTTCATTGTATTTTCACTTTCATCCTCGACATTGAGATGCCTGTTTGGACAGCACCGCTGCGGGTGTGTCTCTTAGGCGAGCTGGTGATCGTGGCGGCTAGGAAAAGACGGGATATTCAAGGTGAGTTGGGGAGAAGGCGGGACGAGACGGATAAGCAGCATAAAGCAACCTGGACAGGGACAAAAGACGACTCCAAAAACCAACAGACAGACGAGATAAGGTGCTTCAAAGAAGGGCAAGATGGAACAAAATTTATGTGTATCCAGAAAAGAGGTGTAACAGAACGAGAGGAGAAAAGTGGTTGCCCGAACGAAAAGAAACACCAGGAACAAGGACAGCAGCACCAGCACTTATATTGCTTGCTGCCCGCGCCAATGCCAGGACAGGCCAGCCCAGCCGCATCATTGACCGCCTGCATGCATCTTACTTTTTTTTCGAGACTGTCGCCCAATGGCTGCTGGCGGCTGTCCGATTCCTTCCATGCCACCCGCTCACTGTCCCAGAGCAGGGCCTGCGCCTTGGACGGCCACCGCTTTTCTGTCCTCGTAAGAAGGGGGGAAATGGCTGAGCAAACTGACACGTCAAAGATCCCTGGAAGATCCCTGAAAGATCCCTCAAAGACCCCTCAAGATCCCTCAAAGATACCTCAGAATTCCTTCAAAGACCCAGGAAAAAAGGCGAACCAGGACAAGAGCCGCCTTCCAGGAGACCCCCTGTCGGCAAATGGGAGCCTAGCGATGCGCCGTAGGACTCATCGGACGCCTGCCCGTTCGTGCTTTTCTTTTCGATCCGTCTTTGCCTGCCATCTTGTATCTTGTCTTGTCCCTTTTGAGAGCGGACACGAACAAAACTGTTCTTCTTCAGGTCTAGGCAGATCCCTGGAACACTGCGCAAGGCTGTTCGCATACGAGCTCTGAGGATCAGGCTATAGGTCCAGCCCCTGGTACACCGCGTTCTTGTTTGCCTTGCGCCTCGCTAGATTTTTGGGATCTGGGTGCGAGCTCAGGTCCGGGAGGTCTTGGCTGGGCGCAGCCCTGAATGGCGTTTGAGTGGGGTCAAGAGAACAGCTCACAGGCCTAGGCAGCCAATCACAGCGCGCTCCAGCGTGTTGCCTGTCTGCCTCAGCTTCTGCCTGGAATCACAAACAGGACCACAGACGATGCAAGATCAGCCCCTCCAAAGCTGTGCTTGCTGGAAGCTGTTTTACGAGTATCTTACATATAAGTATCTTACTTTCTGGTTTCCCGAAAACCGCCAGGTTGATGCTTGTAATGCCATCTTCCCCGGCCTGTGGCTTGAGGCCAACGACGAGGCACACAATAAACAAATCGAAAATCGACAAATAATGAGAGAAAACCCGAGTCTACGAAATAGAGAGCTATAAAGTAGATAGAAAAGGGCATCTCCATTCTCGTTTTGGGACCACGGCAAAACGCTTCATGTCCATGCATTCGGTGGTAACTGTGTTTGAGTAGGGCAGTGACAGCGCATTGTGGCCTGTAATAATCGCTGGCAGCTGCTATTAGCGGAGCCTTTCCGAGCCTGTCAATGCATCCACTGGAGCTCGGGCTAGCGCGTGCTGTTGTGACCGGGAAACAGCTGTTCGTTCCTCTGCTCTTGGACGATGAATCGACAAAACCACCATTATCTGGCACCTCCTGCCGCTATTCAAGCTCCTTTTTGGTCGATTGTGGGCCTATCCTCGCTATTGACTGTTACCTAACACAGACTAGCGTGCAGCTGTCCGTTCCTGGCCAGCAGCAAATCAAGCGGCAGAAAAAAAAGAGAACAAGGGCTAACGGGAAGGCGCGGCCGAGAAGGAAGGGAAGAAAATAACACGAGAGAAGAGGAAGGAACGACAAACGCACCAGACTTTCTTTCCATTGTCCACAAGAGACTCCCATTGCATCCATCGAGTCCATCCAACCGAATCCAGAATCCAGGTCTGTTTGCCATTTACGCAATCGCCGCATTCGGACAGCGCGAGCAAGAGAGCTGTTGTTCTCTTTTAGTGCCCTTTTCCTTTGTGTTCGTGCCCAAAGTCAGGCGCGCGCGAAAAACAAGAGTCCTTTTTTCTTATTTCCTATTCCTCGTCCTTCCTACCCCTTCACTTCTCCATCGCGTCATTCTCTTCGGCTCTTTTCTCTCTCTTCTCTGTCTTCTCTGTCTTCTCTGTCTTCTCTGTCTTCTCTGTCTTCTCTGTCTTCTCTCTTCGCTTTTCTCTCGTGTTTGTCCCTACCAACCGACACATCTTCTCCCGCATTACAAATACCTCTCGTACACACAAAAGACAACAAAATGCCTCCTCGGAAAGCTGCCACCACGACGGCCAAGGCGGCCGCCGCCAAGGCTGCTCCTGCCAAAGCTGCCGCGACAACAAAGCGCAAGCGCGCTGCCGACGATGACGAGTCCGCGGCCAAGACCAACGGCGTGAACGGCGTCAACGGCGTCCACGACGACGCGAAACCCGCAAAGAAGGCCAAGAAGGAGACGACACCGGCTCCCCCTGCGAAGAAGGCGACGGCAGCTGCCCGCGCAAAGACGCCTGCGAGCGACGCGGACAAGGAGAACTCAGCACCTGCTGCCGCCAACACCAACGGCGACAAGACCAAGAAGCGCGCCAAGTCCGCCACGCCGGCGCCCGCCGCAGCCAAGGCCAAGGCCCCCACGGCTGCTGCCAAGCGCAAGGCCGAGGCTGCCGCCGAGGCAAACAAGGAAACGAAGAAGGATGCGAAAAAGGAGGCAAAGAAATGAAATGAAGAAGGAGGACGAGGAGATGAAGGATGCAAAGGCGGTCGAGGCCGCAGATGCTGCTGCTGAGGAGGAAGAGGAGGAGGAGGCAGACAAGAAGAAGGAGGCCAGGGCCGCGCCGGCCAAGAAGGCGGCCGTGGTCAACAAGCCCACGGAGAAGATCGGTGCCAAGATCAACGATGCGCCCACCAAGCCGCTCGAGGTCTTTGTCTTTGGCGAGGGCAGCGCCGGCGAGCTGGGTCTGGGCAGCGTGGCCGTCAACGGCAAGAAGCCCGTCGACGTCAAGCGCCGCGCCTCAACGCCAACCTCGACCCTACCAAGGTGGGCGTCGTGCAGGTGGCCACGGGTGGCATGCACACCGTGGTCCTCACCAAGGACAACAAGATCCTGACCTGGGGCGTCAACGACCAGGGCGCCCTCGGCCGCGACACCACTTGGGACGGCGGCCTGCGTGACGCCGATGCGGATGCCGACTCTGATAGCGACTCTGACGACGATGACAGCGGCCTGAACCCCCACGAGAGCACACCCGCTGAGATTGACACCTCGGGCGTTGTCCCCGGCACAAAGTTCGTTCAGGTCGTCGCCAGCGACAGTGCCTCCTTCGCCCTGACTGAGGACGGCCGCGTCTACGGCTGGGGTACCTTCCGCGCTTCGGACGGCATCCTCGGCTTCTCCCGCTACGTGGACGTGCAGAAGACGCCCGTCCTGCTGCCTGAGCCCAAGAAGGTCAAGGCCCTCGCCACCGGCTCCAACCACATTCTGGCTCTCGACATCAAGGGCAAGCTTTTCACCTGGGGCTGCCCCGAGCAGAACCAGCTGGGCCGCCGCTGCGTGCAGCGCGACATCAAGGAGTCCGCGCTGCGCCCGGGCGGTGTCGGCATCAAGCGCGGCGTGCACATTGCCAAGATTGCCTGCGGCTCGTACCACAGCTTTGCGCTGGACAAGAAGGGCGAGTCTATGCCTGGGGCTTGAACAACTTTGGCCAGCTCAACGTCGAGCAGGGCGCTGGCGACACGGATGCCACCGTTCTCAACGCCACGGTTGTCGAGGGCCTCGAGGGCCACCGCGTTGCCGACATTGACGGTGGCGAGCACCACTCGGTCGCCTGCACCGACGACGGCAAGCTTTTCACGTGGGGCCGTATCGATGGCCACCAGCTGGGTCTGGCCGCGAGCACGTTCACAGAGGACAACGCCATCTTTGACGAGTTTGGCAAGCCGCGCATCCTCAAGGCGCCGACGCTGGTGCCCGGTGTGCCCTCTACCGTGACGGCCGTCAACGCCGGCACCGACAACACATTTGCGCTGACGAGCGAGGGCAAGGTCTTCTCGTGGGGCTTCTCGGCAACTACCAGACGGGGCAGGGCACCAACGGACGACATTGAGCTGCCGACGCTGATTGACAACACGGCCGTGCGCGAGAAGAAGCTGGTGTATGCTGGCGCGGGCGGCCAGTTTTCGATTGTCGCCAGCCTGGCCGAGAACTAAGGGTTGGCTGGGGTTGTTGAGTCTCTACGAGCCCACGGAGAAAAAGAGGCACAGATTTTTACCATTTACCTAATATGTACTTTTAGTTTTCTATCTTGTCGTCTACATGCCACTTTGTGTTTGTTTTCGGTTTGCATTTCCTTTCAGTACTTTGTTTATTACTGCATTGTTGTTTTCATATCGTTTATGTTTTCGCTTTCTAGAAGGTTTCATGGGGTGGTCAAGAAAGACATGTACAACTCTCCGGGCAGCTCACTTTCATCAACGTCAGGCTTCGAAGAGAGATTGGGAGAGGATCATAAAAGGAAAGAGGAAACGGATCTGACTGTGGATTTATTGACTTTTAACTACTCGTACTAGCATCTTCTGGTACATTTTCTTTTCTATTTCCTTTCTACAAAAAGCGAACACTGTATTCCACGATCAATAGACTGGTTTGAAGATTTTCTATTTCTCGCTTTCCCTTTCGACGCAACAATGTAAAAGTATGATACGGGGCCAGGATTTATTACAGGACCCCCCAAAAATAACAGACGCCCGGCCAAAGATATGAAAAAAAAAAAACCCGGTTGACAATAACAAAACAAGAAAGCAAAACGCCTTACATGGTTTTAAAATCCACCTTCCCACCGACCACGTCCAAGACGAGCCTCACCGTGAAGTCCGCCATAATGTTCCTTCCTGAAGCGTGTCACCGCCATCCACTGTTGTCTCTCCGCTCCTCCACGTATGTACAAGCCACTGTCGCAAGTTGTGCCATTACTTCTCCCATACGGCACTTCTCCTTCTGTAAACTGCCTCTTTCTTTTCCCCGTCTAAACTCTTTCACAGACGGCCTGTCCGCGAGGCAATCACCTTGGCCATGGACCCGCTGCCCCGGCTGCTGAACACGCTCATGATGCCAAAGCCGACGTAGAACAGCGCCAGCGGGTACGCCACCAGCGCGCGCATCCCCCGCATGCGGCCCACTGCGCAGAACATGCCCGATGCACTGTACGTGCACCAGCAAATCGCCGCCGTCGTCAGCACAATGCCGCCAGCGGCGTGTCCATGGGTATCATGATGCCCACCAGGCTCGTCGCCACCAGCGGCAGCAGGCAGTAGCCCAGCACGCTCGCCGACCGCACAAACGTCAGCGTCGTCGACAGCTGGCTCAGGCTGCCGCTGCGGCCGTGCTTGCCCGTGGGGCCGCTGCCGCCCTTGGACACGCCCCCTGCGCCGCCCGCCGAGATGCTGCCGCTCAGGCCCGATGTGCCGACACCGCCAACGCCTGTGCTGCTGCCTGCCGTGTCGCCCGGGTACCCGGCGTCGGCGGGGACTGTGCGTACGAGGGGCCCATGTTGCTGTGGCCGCCGTTGCCGCCGCCTGGCCGCCGTCGGGCGACATGAGCGACAAAATCACGTGCAGCGAGACGGAGCCCAGCAGGGCCAGGCCGTAAATATAGCCAAAGTGCACCTTGCCCGAGAAGAGCAAGAACGTGCCAAACAGCAAAAAGAAGATGATGGGGCCGGCCAGGTCGTAGTCGTCCATGAGGTGCTGGTCGATGCGTTGGAAGGGGTTGAGCACAGCGAGCGTTTTGGCCTGGATGTGGCCAAAGTTGACGCCGAGCTCCTCGAGCAGCGGCGGCTCGCCATCGTAGCCCTCGGTTGAAAAGGCCGCCAGCCAGCCCGTGCGCAGGCCGCCCTGCTCGCCCATGCGGCCCGAGACGCCGCCGGGCCCGCCGCCGCCCCCTATTGAGCCCGTGGGGCCGCTGCCCGCGCCGCCAAACCCGCCGTATGCCGAAGCCACACCACCGGAGCCGCCGTAGCCGTAGGAGCCGCCCGTCGGCTGGCCGGGGACGCCTGGTGAGTAGGAGGACGGGTAGAACTGGAGGTTTTGCGCTGCGGCGGGAGCGTAGGCCGGGTTGCCGCCCTGGGGGCTGCCGTAGTAATTTGCCATTGTGGATGGAGGATGGAGGATGGAGGGGGGATGCGATGGGGGAGAGGAGGTCGAGAACTGAAAATTGAAAAGTGAACGCGAGATGGGATCGCGTGCGCCTCGGCAGCAGAGGCACGAGGGCGTCGTAGATGGGCGGTCGGAACGGAGACGTCTTGGTTTGTCGATGAAGATTGCGGTGACGCTGAAAAAAAGGGATGTTGTGAAACGAAGAGAGGGCACAAAGAAGGTCGTGGACGCTTCTTCCTTGCCTGCGACCGTCGTCTGCTATCTCGCCGTTCGTTTGGTCCGCGGCAGAGCGTGTCGTCGTTTGTTGGCGTACGTGTCGTTTGGGACAGGTTCGTCGATGGTGGAGAAAACGAGAGGGAGAAACAAGAGCTGCCTCTTTCGAAGAAGGACGGTGTGAGTGCGTGGGCAGTGGAAAGCGATAGCTGTCCGCAATTGCTGCTAGCTTGCATGTTCAGGGTTAGTGGCTGCCTTTTCAGCTGGCTGCCTTGTGCTTTGGAGCTGTGTGGCTGAAGATGTGGCGCATGCGTCGTACTAGAAATAGTTAGTGCGATATGAAAAAGACAAGAGGGCACGCTGCTCCGGGAATTTGCCGCAAAAAGTGCCCCAAAACTAGCGCTGTAGGCTGCCAACCTGCCGTCGGAGACCCTCGGCCAGCGGTTACTGAGGCCTAGGGGCCTAAACAGAAGGCGAGGGACAGTGGCAGAAGGATGGGGGAGTAAAGTGGGGCGAATAATTGGAGAATTTTCGATTTGCGGCTTTGCGACGCCATCTGAAGACTACAGAGAAAAAAAGCTGCATCCCGCGACCGGCCACACCACGACAATCGTTCGACTTGCGTCTTGTTTGCTACAGCCCTCTGCGCGCAAACAGGCTCTCAAGTGACCGACCACGCTCTTTTCTTTCTTCTGCGGCCTCGGCAAAGAAACATCTTCTGGCCATTCTCAATTTCCCTCGGCGCGAGACTTTCTTTTTTTCCTTTCTTTATTTTTTTCTTGCCAAAGCTCGACGAGAACAGCCCGAGGCAAACTCTCAGCATGGTATGCGCACGCGACGGCACCCCCTCCGTCTTCCGTATTGCTCTTGCTAACCCCCTTCTCTCTTACAGGCCTACCGCCTCATCACGCAGGTGGTCGTCATCGGTTCCCGCGTCCTCGGCCGCGCCTTCAGCGAGGCCTACAAACAGGCCAACGCCTCCAGCCAGTATGCCCGCGCCCAGGCCAAGGCTGGCGGCAGCGTGGCCGGTGGCCGCGCCAACCTGTCGACGGGCATGACGCTCGACGAGGCCGTGCAGATCCTGAATGTGCCCAAGCGACAACGTCCGGGCCAACGCCAAGAACTACGACATGGAGGAGGTCATGGACCGGTTCAAGCGGCTGTTTGACGCCAACGACCCGCAAAAGGGCGGCAGTTTCTACCTGCAGAGCAAGATCCTGCGGGCGCGCGAGCGTATCGAGGCCGAGGTGGCCCCGTGCTGGAAAAGGCGGCGCAGGAGGCTGAGGCGGCAGCTGGGTTCAAGCCCAAGATGTTACAAGGACCGGTGATGTGGCTCTCTGGGCGGTGCAGAACATGGGGGGAGTAGGGGGTAGGGGAGTAGGCGAGGCACAGGGGCGGAAGTGGACGACTGCCTGGCACGCTGGAACCAGCAGGGGACAGCCAATGCATACACCGGCACGCTGACCGACCGAAACGAACACGACCTCTTCCCGAGAATGACGAACGTGCGCCGTTGGACGCAGCAGCAAAAAATCTTCACTCGACTCTTTTTTTTTCTGTTTTTTTATTCTGGCATAGCTTGGGCGTTTTTGGTTTTGTTTTATTTGTCTAGGACCTCCTTCACTTCCACCCTTTACATATATATATACGCACACATTTACATACATATCTTTATCATTTAAAGAAGTTGGCGGGACAGAAACAGGAGGAATAGAAGAACCGAGGACGATGAGGGGCGAGGAGACAGCTTCGTGTCTGCCTTCGTGTGTACCATTACTAGAAACCGCCATTGTAAAACAGATGAAGGCATATAGAATGAATGTCTGTATTATGTATCGGCTCTATCTTTCTGTCTATGATATAAGGCGGTTCTAGTTTGTGGATATGAATTACCAACGACTATCAAAGCAGACCTTCCTAGGAAATCAAAGTGCCCGGCCGTAGCCAATGCTGCCTTGAGGACTACCATCCGCTGCCGATGGTGGTGGCGGTAGGATTTCTGTGCTCCTGCTGCTGCGTGGACTCCGGCTGCGGCTGCGGCTGCGGCTGCTGTCGTTCTGGGTCGAGAACCGCAGATTGCTCGCCCTTCGCCGCCGTCATCGCCGTCCTGGCCAGTCCACTGCTGCCACTGCTGGCCCGGCCCGAGAACCGCCGAGCTGGCACGCCCGAGGCCCGCCGCGTGCTCAGCCCGCTTGGCTGTTGTTGTGTAGGCACCGGCAGCCTGGTGGGTATCTGATGGAGCATCCGCTGCCGTCGTTCGCGCTCTTCCTCGTCCTGGACGTATCGCTGGTACTGCAGGTACTGCTGCTGCGTCTCGGGCGTCCACGCTGCCACCAACCTCGCTGGCCGTGCTCCAGGCTGTAGGGTCGTATGGCTGCGGCGGTGTCCCTGTCCCTCCATTCTCTCCTCCTTTGCCCTCGACGACAGTGCCGGCGCATGTGCCCTCTGCCGTGCCCGTGGCGGTGGCCGTCGCCGTGTATGAACTCGTCTATAAAACATACTGACGGCCGGGCCCAGATGGCCAGGCGGCATCGGCCACTGGCGCTGCAGTTGTCCTGCTGTCGAGGAGCCACCCACATATGGACTCGTGTTGTCGGTGACTCCTCCTCGCCGGGACGACCGTGTGGGCTGAATGACAATGCGGACCTCGTTGGACCCGGTCTGGCCGCTGCTGGTCGGGGAGTTATTGGTCATCGGTGCTGTTGCTGTTGCTGTTGCCGGTCGTTGGCACTGTGCTGTAGTTGTCGCCCCTGGTTGCCTGTCTCTCTCAAGCACAGCATTGTTGCGCTCCCCCCGGCGGGGCACGGCATAGGCCGCCGTGGCCGAGACGCCCATGGGCGGTGTTGGAGTGCGGCGTGAACCTCCTGGTCCTCCGCTGTCGTCTGCAGATTGTCCGCTCGGTGGTGTGAGATAGATGTTCCTGTGCGCTACAAGCAGACAAGGCGGCGGCTCGGCGTCTCCGCAGCCGTTTGCGGAACATGACGATGATGGCAACCAGCAGCAGAACGACACCTACGGCGCCGAGCACGATGCCAGCGATCTGGTTGGAGTTGAGGCCAAACGAGCTCCCGCAATTGGGAACGGAGGCGTTGCTGTTGAGGAGGGTGTGGCAGTGTAGGGGTCCGCCGTCGTTGTCGTTTGGCTCGTTAGGCAGTAGATGATGACAATGATGAAGAAAGCAATGTGCTTGGAACACGCTGAGCTACTCGTTGGTACAGGGTTGTCGTGGCTATTGATATGCGGTGTTGATGTCGGTGGAGGTGGGCCGTATTTGTGAGGATGTTTGCTGCCGCTGGATGCGATGTTGTGGAGGTAGTATTGGATGACGAGATGCCTGTTTCTGCTGTTGTTTCTGTCGTCTCGGAGGAGGAAGCGATGTTAATGCGCCGGAGATGTCGAGAAGGACCGACGATATAAAAAGACGGCTTGAGTAGAGACCTATCGGAGCTTGGTCGGCGATGTTGTGAAAATAGTGGTTGTCGTTGCGTTCGGTGCAACCGTAATAGCTAATAAATGGTTGTGTCGGACCGGTCCGTCGGTGAGTGTCCGTCGTCCGCTACTGGGGGCGTCGTGATCGTGTGATCGACGTGGTGGTCTGAGTCGTAAATACTGTTGACAGTGCCGGAGAGATGGATGGTGAAATGGTAGCCATCCCACCTGCTGTCTCCGGGCTGTTGCTGTGGTCTCCTGCCGACAAACACAGATCACGGTCACTGTGTTTGTCTGGTGTGGAGCTTGTCGCAAGGTCTATCTCGGTAAATCTGTACTGGCTGGCTGTCGCGAATTCACTACGGCAGATTCGGTTCTGTGGGTTCGTGCACGAAGTAAAACTAGACTCGGTGGCCAATAAGGGTACTCGTCGAAGTAGCCGTGTCGCCAGTCTTGTTCTCGTCGTGGTTGTTGTGTCCGTCTTGTCCGCTGATCTACTGGACAGCATGTGCCACTCATCTCCATCCGCAGCCAGCAGGCACCGAAAGCCCGATGCAGCAGCAGTTTGAAGCTGCCTTCTGCGTCGGGCAGCGATGATAAGAGTAGCCATATGCAGACAGGGCCAGTTTGTTCGCTGCTTGTCGGAATGAGCTTGGGCGCGACAACACTTCGCTGTGTGACAGCGCACTGCGCATTGGTGCCGTCCCGAGGCATCGCTGGGCGGAGGTAGAAGAAAAGGGGCGTGGAGATCGTCATTGGTCGGGGGCGGGCCGTGTGGCTTCTCTCTAGTTGTGCCTTTGCATGGTTGCGTGTGTTCTGCGTGCTGTGATTATTGGAACAGCGTGTACAGACGGGACAGTCCAGCCAGCAAGAGGCCAGCGAGGCCCGTATGATGAACATTGTCGTCTCGTAATATGATCATCCTGTCTTCGAAACAGATGGTTGGGAGAGTCGATTAAGAAGGGGCGCGGGCTAAAGAAAGACATTGCAGAGAAAAGAGCTTGCGTAGGTATTTGTCTGAATGAACAGGCAAAGGGTAGAGACGCTGAAGAGAAATGTGATCAAGCTTGAAGAGCTCCGAGAGTCTAGATAGGGTGGAAAGAAGGCATACGAAAAGAAAGAAAGAAGATGCCACAAAATAATTATTGGGAACGAATAGAACAGCATGAGACTGGGCTAGATACAGACTCGGGGCGGAGAGATCCAGGTGAAAGACCGCCGGCAGCAGCAGGAGATGAAAGGGAGCTACGCAAGACGACAGAAGACTGGGACGCGAATTAGAAGAAGAACAGAAAGGAAAGACGGGAGAGACGAACTAAAGGGCTTCCGTGACATTGCCAAGACAGTCGAACCATCGGACGGACGAGAAGGGTGTGCATATGCAGGTTCATGGAGGCAAATCTACATGTTGCACGAGGATGGACGGGGGCACAAAATTAACAGACTACGGATGGAGGGTTGTCATTGAGGCATGAGAGCATGTGTGTGGTGCCCCAGTAACTGTACTGCAGCCTCTACTTTCTTACCTTGGAAGGTGGGCTTGGGCGGGAAAGATACGTACGGCGGGAGTGCAGACTCTCCGGAAAAGGCGTTCATGGATGCCTTCGAAAGAGGCGGGGGGACAGCCTGGCCCGGGCTGGGGCAAGGGGAGGGGGTATCTGAAAAAAAGCCAGAAGTTGTCGGAATGAAAATGAAAGGTACCCCAGCCCCAAAGCTCCAAATAGAGAGAAGAACAGCTTTACAAAGGTGTTTGAGAAATATGAAGGCAAACATAAAAGAAGAGAGGAGATAAGACCATTCCGGAGCGTGACGGAGTGTAAGAGACAGGAAAGACCGCGTGCTAGACGTAAACCATGGGTGGGCCAGCCCTGTGTTAGATTGTGTTCCGGCAGCGGCAGCTGAGGCCCATGGGTGATACAGCGGAAAAGGGCTTGTTCCTCATTGCACTCGTCAATACGAAGGACTGTTGCCAATAGACTATCGTTCGTGTTGGTTCTTGTCTGGCAAGAGAGACACCCGCAAATGGAAACCGGGAAATTTACCCCACGAAAGAAATAGATTGGGGTCGACTCATGGATGCGAAAAAGAGCTTCTAACGGTGTGAAAATAATTCTAGCTTTACACTCTGTTTTACCCTAGATTAATTCAATGGAGACAAAAACTCACACAAAATAAGAAAGAAAAGGACACGATGGCATTCACTGCCATAATAGCATATGTGCCTGGTTTATCTGGGAAAGCCCACCTCGGAGGCTATAGAAGGAACCAAAGGACAAGCCCGGCCCCGAAAATAGGAACAAAGTTGCTAATGGAGGAGTGGTTCATGCATTTGTCAAAGAGGCACAGCCCCCAAACCCTCTCGGCTGTTTGAGTTTTTTTGTGCGACAAAGGGGCGGCAGATCCCAAAAAAACGAGAGGGCGGGAAATGAATGAGGAAAAAGGGGCGACCGAGGGCTGCGACAGAGTGACCGTAGACACGCAAAGACCGCATAAAACGACGGGACGAAAAAGAAATTGCAAAATTGAGTTGTGGGAAGGAAAAGAAGAAGAGAAGAAGAGAAGAGAAAAAGCAAGAGGGGAGACTTTTGCCCAAACCTTGGGTCATCGGGGCGATCAAAGATGGGCATTTTTCTCATGCGGCCTTTCTGGGAAGCCGATAGAACCAGGGTTTGGGGAAAGTAAGACGAAAACTCGATGTTAGCGCCTCTCTGTCTGAGAAATGACAAAAATACATTTCCCCATGCTTCGAAAAAAGAATAGAAAAAGCCCTCTCCAAGAAACAAGAAATTCATCAATGGACGAGCCCTTTAGTATTACTGTACAAGAATATATGGAGCATCAAATTTTTTAGTAATATAAAAACCCCAAACATCCCTACAGACTTGTCTTTACAGCATTAGTGACCAAAGCCAACCTTTACTTGTTAAAGTAGCAGATAATATAACCCTGGGACAAGGTTACATTTGCCTCCCTTCGGCACTGTTTAACATTGCGGGGGCCCACCACGAGCTCTTCTTCTCTTCTCTTTCTTCTTTTCTTTTTTTCCTTTTTCGTCCTTCGCTTCTCCTTCACGGGTCTCTACGTATGCAATACCGTGGTTCTCGCTAATATTAGCAGGAAATAAGGTTGACCGGATTTCGGAATTGACCAGGGCCATGTTTCTCCACAACGCGACAAAAGAACTCAGCAGAGCTTCTTTTGATCTCCCAGTTTATCCGGCGTGCCGGGAATAAGCAGGCACCGTCAACGGCAGTTGGTCGATTATGACATGACCTGGATTCTACTGAGGATAAGACACTTATATCGAGCGCTGATTCTTGGCCTGTGTCAGCTGTATCGATCACCTGCACTGTGCTCTGAGGGGAAACGAAATGAAGAAATGAGAGAAGCGAAATGCTGGTTTACCGATTCTATGCACACCCACGGGTACCGACAGACCATCGCGAAATTCGGAAAAAGCTTCAAGTCATCAAGTCGGATTTTTTTATGTCGCATTGCACTCAGTTGGCCCTTTCCTCGTTATAAGCTTTCCCGGGATGGGCCTTGTAAGGATTCCTGTACATGGACCTACTCTGATGTGGTTTCTACTGTATTCTAATTCTACAGAATAAATTTTGCTTACAAAGTTCATTTCTATCTTTAATGGACTTGTCTTGTATCATTCGTGTACATGAGATGGGCATGCATGATCAGCGTGCTCATAATCACCGTCCATCATATCACCCCATATGTATCTCTGTTGGTATCAACTCGAGACTCAAGAGAGTAAAAAAAAAAGCCAACTTCTTATTTAAAACAGATTAAAAAATAATATAGATAAAACATATCTAATGGCTTTCTCCGTGCTTTTGGGCTCGGGCTTGGCGGACGGTGGCGGCGTCAGGTGTTCCTAGCCCTCGGGTGTTTCACGGCCACTATCGTCATTGTCTGTCTCGTCGTCGAGAAAAGCTCGTTTCTGTCGCATTCAAGCGAATGCTCTTCCGGTCCATGTCTGCCAGGCTCATCATCGTCGTCACTCCCGCTCTTTGAACTTTTCAAGTCTCCCGGTTCGCTTCCACCTGGTCCATCTTCTGTGTATGTCTCCCCGCTGTACCCAAGAGACACCAGTCAGCCGTGTGAGCCGCGTTGGCTTGCGGGATCGTTGAGCCCCCATGAAAAAAGCTCTCTTGGCTGCCATTCTCATGCAGTTGGCCAAGGCCAGTCACTCGCCGCGCGGAATGGAGCACGATGCCAAGGCCGATACCCGCACCGGGAACACGGCTTCTTTGTGCCCTTGGAGATGTCTGCAATAGGCCACCGCCAGGCGTCGTCGCTGGACTACCTGGTGTATTGAAGTACAGATCGTAAAAGTCACTGTTTTCGTAAAAGAAGACGGAGCTTGGCCGGCGAGTCAGCACTCCGCTGCCGGGTCCGCCAGCAGAAAGAGGCGAGGCGGCACCATCCCGGTCTCTGGGGTAGACTTCGTGGCAGACTTTGCAGGCTGTGGCCTGTCGGCGTACGAGGCGGTGCGCCTGTTCGACTGAAGATGCGGACCGGCTTGGACGGCCCGTCGGACGATCCCGCCACGCCGAAAGAGGCAGGTGCGAGCGAGGTTTGTTGCCATTGTGGATCCTCCACGTCAGCGCTGGCTGGCTTAAGTGGCCTTTCAGAGCTCTCCTCGCCCACAGTCTGTGCAAGTGCAATTCTTTTGAGGCTTTATTCGACTATGGCTACGGACTAGGCGCCGAGTTGCCGTCCCCGTCCCGGGCTGCCCAGGGATAGCCGTGGTAGCTGACGACGCTGGTGAGGTCTTCGCTGTCCTCGTCGCCGTGCTGTCTGCGGGGTTGAAAACAAACTGCGTCGATTCGTGCGGACTACCTTCCAACACCTCTTCCATGGATACCGCTCCGTCGATCGAATGGCCCGTTATCGTCGCCGAGGCCGAGCCGCGGGGCTAGCCGTGCCAGCAGCGGGCGCAGCATCGGCGCCGAGGCACAGATCAGGGCAATATCGCACTCAAGAACGGTCATGACGAAGAAGCCCAGCGTATTGGCACGGGCGGGTTCCGGTAGGGTGCTGTACTTGCCGCCGCGGCGGCCGACATCGAGCTCGAAGACGGCATGCTCGGCCGCCAGTTGGCGTGCAGACTCAACTGAAGACGCCGTCAGGCTGGCCGCAATAACAAAGACGCTGAGCGAGAGTACGCCAGCCAGGGCCAGCGCTGGCTGAGCGGCAGGAATCGAAGGCGTGTGAGCACAAAGGGCACGAACGAGCACAATCAGCCAGGCATCCGTGGCCGTGTGCAAACTGGCGCTGGCCAACGAGCAGTGGCGTAAAGGAGAAACAGAGGGCGACATCGTGGCCGAGAAGGACGGGGGCGACGATGTCGGGTAGCACTGCATGATGCCTCATCCAGAGCAAAAGGCACGCCATAGGCAATGACAATGACCACAGTAACCCAAGCGAGGCGGCGCTCTGGGTGGTGATACAAGTAGGGCGTCGTTGTCGACGAAGGAGGCAGTCGAATTGCGCGTGGCGGCAGCTGCTTCGCTGGCATAGACAGCGGCAACATGCGCAGGTATAGGGCCAGGATAGACAGTTTTGTCAGGCAGAGGCACAGCTGGTAAAAGATAAGGCCAAAATAGGTGCGCAGGAGGTAGGCCTCGAGAGTTTCGGGCGCCGGTCCGGTCGTGGCCCGTGTGCATCTGGACGGACGACATGCTGTAGACGACGCAAACGGCGTCGAGCAGAGCCATGCTGCCACGACCAGCGAGTCATCAACGAACCACTTGCGCAGCAAACAGACCACGGGATCCGGCCCCGCCCAGGACAAAGAGCGTGCACACAGTGTGTGGCAGCAGGATGCCGATGAGGACGCCGACGAGGCTGATCGAGCCGCCGTAATCTCCGTGATGTGGGTGGTGATACAAGTAGGGCGTCGTTCCATTGACTGTGACTTTGTGCCTTGGCATCCGTGGCGCTGTATATACTGCAGGTCCGTTCATGATGGTAGATTGCGTCAAAGAGGCCATGATGGCATGGGTTGGTGTTGTTGGCGTTGCTGGCTACGGCCTCGGGGCCGGTATCGTAGCCTTGCGCCGTATATTTCTGTGATTCCTACTGTATTGTTACCTTCTCCGTTCTACTATGTTGGTAAACTCGTGCGGGTCTCGACGCGAATGCGCTTCATGGGATAGTGTGTGTAAGATGGTGCTGGACAGTATCACCAAAGCAAATTGGAGAAAACGGAAAGCAGCAAGAACGAGAAGAAAAGGAAAAAAAAACCAAATACAGGAGGTAAAGAACCACCTCAACCAAAGTGAGGCCAAGAGGGTGGTCACGCATATATGCAGCTACGTTTTGGATGTTCTTTTGCCCTTTGCATCAATGCATATGATAGTGTCATAGTACAAGACAGCAGGCAGGAAGACGAAAAAGGCCTTCTTCTTGCCTTTATCCTTTCCTCCATCACCGAACTCCTACTCTCTCAGCTCTCTTTGGTGCACAGAATTGTCTTTTTTGCCTCATCCCAGACAGCCGGGGCGGGAGGGTCACGGCAGTCTGTTGTTTGGTATGTGTGCGCGGTTGTGTGGATGGGTGGGACATGGGGATGCACCTCTGTAGCGATATTGAAATGGGGAGTAACAAAGGCACTATGCAGGAAATGGTGAGTATCGATAACGCAGGAAAGGAAAACAGCTTCCAAAAGAGGAAGGACGAAGTGTCCGTCTAACGGGCATATGCGGACGATAGCAGAAATGGTGTAATGGACTTCCTTGCGTTTCTTGGTTGAGAATGGGCTGCAAATTGGATTTCTTATTGTTTCGTTCTTGCAAGTAACAGGTCGGACAGGATGCCGAGGCGTGAGACGGAGGCACAGCAGGCCTCGTGCCGTGGGTAATGTATCGACGTACCAGTGGGAACAGAGGCACATGGAGGCTGGCCGCTCTCAGTCGTATAATGCTCGTAAGGGATTTGTGTGCAGTGCTTGGGTTGAAGGGCACACAATATAAACAGAGACGCGGAGACGAAAGGGAACAGGTCACATTGCTGCTGCTCCTCCATGAACAACAAAATGAGAGAAATGGGGCATAGAAATATAGAAGGGGCCGTAAAGCTCCCTGCGTGGCCACATGATCCCAGTCTTTACTTCGGAGTGAGACTTTTTCCTCGACCAGTCTTGACTCTTCAGTCTCAACTCTTTATTATTTCCCGAAGCCGGGCTCCTTCTCAAGGGAATAGTATCGAGCAACTATTTGGCAAGGCTTTTGCCTGGGACAGTGAGCGGTGAAACTAGTCTCGAGGAGCGACGATCTTGTTTTCTATTGAGTGAGGAGTCACTCTGGCATGCAGCCCAGAAAGGCACAAAAATAATAAAGGAAGTCGCTGCAAGTCTGTGTCCAGTTTTAGGCTATACGCTGGTGTTCATCATGCGAAATTGCTGCAAAGAGGAGAGCTGATGTTGGCAGTTCCAGGCCTAAAACAGAGAGAGAGAACAGAACCTGTTACGAGGGCTAATGAGTAAATGGATATATGATAACAGTGAACAGCGAGGAGGAACGGCCACCGAAAGAGAAAGAAGAAATGGGAAAGACGGACAAAAGAACGTGGCTGCTGGTCACCCTAGATACCTTAATATCGGCGTCAATGCGGTATCTTGGTGGAAGAATTGCGGACGGTAGAAGGCCCTGACTCAACCCAGGAAAGCGCAAACACCACACACGTCATAGCGAATAAATGATTTGATGCCAGGTATTCAATACGCAGGGCCGCTTTAACCGTGTCGCTCCCACCGGCTGTCCACTGCTGTCCGCAAGTCACTGCAAGCATTCTTCTTTTCTTCTTGTATAAGTAAAACAAATGCCAATTGATCAAACTCCCGTCCAGCAACACCGGTTGCCTTCTCGTGATATTTTGACGTTACCCTTGTCCATTGCTTTCCAAGTCTTTATCATAACTCCGAGATGTGCATCCGTGTTCATAAATCGTCAAGAAAAGAAAGATAAGAAGAAAACCAACCGAAAACGAAAAAGAAAAAGACGAGCACTGCTTCGAGGTGACAACGATGAGGCAACCGATGAGATGGCCTTCTACTTCCACGACACTCGATGTCTCCGTGCCAGCCTTTTTGCCCTCCTGGTACGTCTCGCTCAGCTGCCGTAGAGCGCCTTGACACGGGCACACCTCGGCAGCCCAGATGCGCGCGCTCCGCGGTCCCGATCTGCGCGACCAGGTCGCCAGGCTGGCCGACGTGAAGAACTTGTTGGTCTTGTTGTACAGCGGCCTGTCGGCCAGCGTAGCCGGCGTGTCGCCCGGAGCCGGCACGCGGAAAACAGACTCGAGAATGTCAATGTCGTAGGGGATGGCAAACAGGTCGCAGGCTGTCCTCGTTACGTGAACAGGTAGTAGAACTCGCGGAAGCCAGCCCAGGTGATGCCGCTGAGACAGAGCGAGCAGGGCTCGTGCGTGCAGAAAAAGATGCAATCCTTTGGTCCCGGACGGCCTTCGGCGACGTCGCGAAAAAGGTCTGGATGCAGTTGATCTCGCCGTGGAGGAGCGGCGAGGCACGCTCGTTGTTGGTGGCCACGGTGTGTTCCGCGAGGCAATCGCGCTCAAAGATGGCCGCGCCCAAAGACCTTGCTGCCGGACGACACGCCAGCCGCCGTCAGAGGCACAATCTGCGTCTCGTTGACCTCGAGCATCTTGGCGAGGAGGGCCTGGGGCGTGTTTGCTGGTGCAGCCATTGTAGGATGTGGTTTTCGTGGTTTTTGGCGGTGACTTTCGGGAAAATTGCAGAAAAGACAAAGGCAGTATAGAAAGGGAGCAAGTCGAAGAAGTATTGAAGCACTTTACAAATGCGATTAACACGGCGCGTTGTCTTGTCGTTGTCAACGGGCTTCTTACTCGATCTTATTAGTCGTGCTTCTGCCCCAATATCACAAACCGCCGTCGGCCACAGCCGCTCCACCCGCGGCGACCTTAGTGACCTCAGCGAGTTTTAGGGCACTTTCAGGCCCTGTCACGGCTTTTTTAGCGCATTCCGGCACAGATTTTACAGCTGGCCGTGGCCGTGCCAAGCGGCACGACCTCCGACACACAAAAGGCTCGTCTTGCGCCTATGGGACTTTTGGGGTTATTTATCAACGGCCCAATTTACTCAAGAATACGGACGACATTTCCCCTTCCGTGGGAAAACGCAATAAAGTGCAAAGTCAGGATTAACAAGATACATACAAACCAGGCCAATATTGCATTTGAGACGTTGAAATCAGCCAGCTTCTTTCAGAAGCAGAAAAGGGGAAGAGAACACTCAAACAGTAAATTGTGGGGCCCCGGGCCGAGCTGCGTCCCAGTTAAGCTTGGGCGCGTTTTGGCTGTACACGGTCCTGGCTCGCTGAAAAATATGACACATGCAAAGAGAAGATGGACGCCCGCCACAACACTTAGTCGGCCAACTTTCTTGTCGGACCAATGCACTACATGTCCGCCTCCTGCGGCCGCCCAGCATCGTACACATGCTGTGAATAGCAACGAGCACCAAACACCAGCACCATTTCCCGGCCGGGCCAGGGCGGCTGTTCGCTCAGGCCTCGTGCTGACCATCACACGATCTCGGCGAGTCGTTTCTCTGCCCGATGCGCCATTGTTCTGGCTGTAGAGCTCGTTGTTGAGATAGCCGAGAAGCAAGTTTTGTGAGGTAGCCACGATGGTGAAGGACACGAGAACGGGGAGGCGGCAGCGACGGACGACGAAGGCGAGGAAGCCTCCCTCAAAAAGAGATTGTGAACACGGCGTCACGTCTTTGAGCTACCTTTGGTGGCTCCAAGTGCAACTCCTTACTGGCAAGGCTAGCAAGGGAGCAAAACCAGTCCAAGGCGGCGGGCGGCAGCAGGCGGTGATGTGTCGTCATGGCGAGCCGGCATGCGTGTGCTCAAGGTGGAGGCCAGGCTGTCGAAAGACGCAGCGGCCTGTCTCTGGGGATCATCCACCAAGCGCCACCTCAGAAACTGTTTTGAGGCGCATCTGCATTCGTACTGCGACAAGAAACTATCCGCAACACACACTCGGCAGCTTGTCAGATCGCAGCCAAGAAGCAGTGACTACGAAGATGGCGGCCTCGTTGTTGCCTTCTCGGGTCGAGGTGCCGGATATCGGCGGACGAAAGGCAGTTTCCCCATGTGGCTCTCTCCGGCAGCTTGCCAACTGCCACGACGACGTTGCGCCCACAAGATGGAGACAGCTCCAGCCCTGCCAGCTTGTTGTACCAAGTCGAAAAGGAAGAGATTGGCGAGAGCATTGCCCGCCCACGTCTGGGAACGCTGGGCTGGTTGCCTGTCGCTTTTCTTGCCGAGGCTTGTCTGGGCCAGAGTTTCATCTTCTACTGCAAGCAGAAGCAGACGCAGAAGCAGACGCAGAAGCAGACGCAGAAGCAGACGCAGAAGCAGACGCAGAAGCAGACGCAGAAGCAGACGCAGAAGCAGACGCAGAAGCAGACGCAAAGAAGCAAGAACGCAGAAGCAGACGCCAGAAAGCAGGACAACAGCCTCAGGGTGCTTGATGTGGGCAGTGGTGTGGCATTCTCGCATAAGGGTTTGCAGCCATTGTTGCAGGAGGCCAGTCGGCGTGGGTTCTGCAACAAACAACACTGGCCACGACCACTGCGGACGGCCCAACACTATGGTTCTCTCCTAAACGGATCTTCCCGAAGCAGAGGAACATGCACGGGGCCAACATGGCCCGGTCAGCCTGCCCATCGCTCGACTACGAGAAACCTCGATTGGAGGACGGCCGTGAAGGGCGGTTTGGCCCCGCGGTTGGCTAGAAGCAGACGGCAAATGTATGGGACCTTGTTGTGCTCAGTGACTGCACGTACAATGTCGACATGCTGCCGGCCCTTGGTCGAGACGCTGGACGGCGCTGCCCCTTTTCTTCTTCTTCTTCCTCCTCTTCACTTTTCTTCTTCTAGCTACGACCAACAGTGTGAAGGAAGCCAATTGTTCTTCTAACGCTCGAAAACCACGGCACGCTCTGAAGAGGCATTTGTTCTCGCTTCCATGACCGACCACGGCCTGGACCCCGCTTAGCAGGACAGCAACCATAGTACTGCATACCGCTTGCCAGTCTTTGGACGGGGATGCCCCAAGTCGTGCGAGTTGTAATCTTTATGAGAGGACCTCGAAGATATAATGAGACAAAATAGAGGAGATACAACATGAATGCATGATACCCAATTATGGGCAGGATTTCTGCACAAGTGATCTAGCAAACTGCTGGTCTTGATCTTGATTGAACGGATTCAGCCAATGCAGATGTAAAATTTGAAAGAAAAGAAAGACTCGCGAACGATGACAAAGATGCAGTTGAAGCATCTCCTTAGGGGGCAACCATCTTTAGTGGGTGCTCCGCAGTTCTAGACCGCCGAAAAGTCAACGATGACAAAATTTTGCCTTTAGGGGGAAGAAACTCAAAGCGAGCCTTTTTTGCCGTCCCTCGATTGGTGATGTGACTCACAAAAGAATTGCCTGCGCCGCTGGTTGGCTGCTGGCTGGCAATCGCTCATACCCCACAATTGGTGAGATAATTCAGCGTCAACAATTCCTCTGGGCCCAATCAAAAAGCCCCATATTTTGATGACCCCATCATGCGCATAATGGGGCTGTTCTTCAATGGAAAGGTCGTATGTAATTTTATGGGTCTCGCATTTCCTTGTGAGGACAGATTCTTAGGAAAACGTTTTTCCCACTGCAGAAGTACCCAACCCAAAGGCCCTTTCCCCCAACGTTTGCGTTCACTGACCGAAAAGCAGGATCAGCTGCTTTACTGCAAGCCCATTGGGTATTGCCGCAACGTACGGGTTTTTTGCCTCTCTGGCTTTTTTGACAGTTTCTTAGAGTATAGAAGATCCTAGCTCCTCCCTCGTTTCATTTGTCCTTATTGCTTCGTATTATCATCAACAAAAATTGCAACGCTTTCTCCAAAAAGAAACCCTTCTTTTTTCTTATACACACACTCTCAACACCTTCAACACTCCCTTTGATCTCATCCCCTCCAAAACCCACACTCCCACCCAAATACCAAAATGGTTTCCAACAATGCTGCCGCAAAGGGATGGGCCGCTGGAGTGCGTCTGTGGGTATGTTAGACCTTTTTCAGTTAGCTCGACTCCCCAAGCAAAAGAGAAAGAACAGAAAAGAAAGGCACGTTTACTAAAACCCTCCCAGCCAAAGAACGCGACTTGCTCGTGCGGCAAGCAGTTCTGCCCCTCCCACTGCACCTGCGACCGTGCCGCTGCGGAGAACAGCACCTCGGCGACCGCTGCTCGTCGGGCCAGCGCCCTGCCGGCGCCTGCACGTGCGCCACGAACCCAGCGAGGTAAACACGGCCAAGAGATTCCGACTTACACCGCAAGTAAAAGGGACGTCTTCTCTTGCACTTCTTTCATTAAGGAGGAGCACTTGCAACTTTTGCATCAAATGGGCGTTTTTGGGGGACCGGTCTTTGGGATTATTATGGCATATGACAGGCTCCGCAATGGGTGGCGGGATCACAAACGGAGTCAATGCAATGGATTTTGTTTTCTTCTTTCTTCTTTTTTGTCCGAGGGGCACAATAGGATAGGATTTGCTTAGGAGTTGTGTCCAGCAAGAAGTTCAATACCAGATACTCACAAAAAATGTGATAATATTACAAACAGTATTTACAGCCACATCATCTTGACATTCGTCTTGGTGTTCTTCTTAGGACACGATACTGCGAAATTCGCCCAAGCCAAGGAAGTCGTCAAATGAAGATTTTTGTTATTTCACCTATGAGCCCTGTGGGCTTGCATATTGCCGGCACGAAATAAAAGAAATAAAATTGAACACGAAGCAAACCCGATGGCAGCTTGACATTGAAGCTTAATCACATCATGAAGTGCTGCGAACTGGAAATAAAACAAAGAAACGTCTTGCCGCCGTTTTTTGAAACACGCTTAGGATATCATCGCATCAATAAAGCTCAGTTGCTGCTGCCGTTGCACCAGCACCACCGTCCTGGCCACGCAGGCCAGCACTTGCCGCGCTCTTCTCCACGCGGACCTCATCTTCAGGTAACCAACACCGACGCTGGCCGGCGACACTGCAGACACGCTGAGCATGCTCGTGACCCGCTCACGGCCACTCTCACGACGGCCGGCAATGCCTGCTCCGCCGCCACCGCCCGTCACTGGAGTGGAGGACAGGCAGATGGCGAAGACACCGACGACGCGGCAGGAGCAGACGTTGCCGCTCCCGGACCCAGCCAGTGCCACGAGGGATGCCGACGAAGAAAACCGCCGGCATCGACCCGGGCGTTTGAACACTCATGCTTTGCGGTAGTGCTGACACTCTCGCTGCGGCCCCGGCTAGCATCGCTCGACCGCCGTTCGCGCCGCTCACGCTGGGCGTTGCTGCATGGTGGTTGTTGTGGTGGTGGTGGCCACCATGGTGGCATGGTGTCATGGTGCGGAGTAGACGTGGCAGGCTGTTGCTGCTGTGACGACGATGACGAGGGAGGTGGCCTGCCACTTGCAGAGGCAGCAGCGGCGCGTTTCAAGCTCACGAATACGGCGCCGAAGTTGCTCGTTTTCACGCTTTACATTCTCGAGTTCAGCCCGGTAGAAAGCGGGGTCGTCGTAGCGTG